>PVIC010011609.1:0-41115 GCA_004025085.1 Thryonomys swinderianus | reverse complement strand
TTTCTCCCAACATTAACATATTTCCTTTTGAACCCCTGTGAGGCTTTTCTCCAAAGTAATGGATTCCCCCCCCCCAAATGTATTCAAATCTGGCCTTGGTTAAGTCAGAAGATTTCTATCTGCCCAGCGGGGCTTCCCTCCTATTTCCTCACAAATCAGCATCCTTTTTATTCTACCCTTAGATCTCTGTGTAAAAGGGAGGCTTTCTTTGCAAAAGTTTCACTGGGACAGACAGATGGACGTGATGTTGCTGGGGCCTTTGATAGCCAAGAACACAAGATCTGACTTCAGGGGGCTCAGGAACTTCATCAGCTGAGGAGGGGGACGAAGAGAACAGGATCCTGCTGAAACAGCCCTTTGAAATCACCCAAATGGTTTTTGATGTGCCTGTGCCTTTCAGCCTAAGCCATACCTTTGGCATCAAAAGCACCTTTTGAAAAAAAAAATTAGCTATTTTTATAGCACAGAAGGAGTAAATTTAATATTAAGTCCTAATGGCAGAAGTCTTTGAAAAGGTATTTCTGAGTTTGAGATCATTTAATATTCCCTCCTGGTCTGGCAGCACAAATTCTCCTGCCACCTTCTGTAATTTTCAGTTCTCTTTCCAAATCCAGGGCCTCTGTGATGCATTCAGGGGCCTGATGTTCTGCAGTGGCCTCCAGCAAGAGGGTCAGTCTTTGGCTACCCAGATCGCCTCAGCGTTTAAAGCACTGGCCAGCTTCAGAGATTTTCTTCTGGTTTTTAAAGGCACAGCTTAGGGCTGGAAAGGAGATGCCAGAGAAATTGCTGGTGCTGGATGTGGAAGCTGCAGCCTGTTCTCATGTGAGAGCGTAAGACCACTCAAGGTGGCTTCTAGCCTAGACAGACTATAGAAAGGGACAGTGAAGACTGAAGAAGGATCATGGAAACACCCTCCAGCCCAGGGACTGTGCGTGTTGAGTACATCCTGACCATCCCATCTTAGATTATCTCAGTGCCCCAATAAGTGCCTTAACAAGTCCCAGCTTTAGGGAGTTTTGCTTCACTCTTCCTTTCCTGGGACTGAGGCAGCCAGCACCACGGACAGCTCTAAGATCTCCCTTTCTTGGTCGCAAGGGCCTCTTTGTACACTCTACCCTCCTCAGAGAGTTCAAGGGGGACTTGTGGGTGAAAACTAAGCTTAACTTTATAAGGCGGGGATATGGTTTTCCTGCACATGGGATCTTATACTCAGACAAGGGAATCCTACAGATTGTAGGGAACAGAAAAAGAGACATTCAGAAGGTGATAAGAGTTTGTATTTGAAAGATCCTCTAAAGGCTCAGTCCCTAGTGCAGCAGTGTTTACAGGTGGGACTTTTGGGGGGTGAGAGGATCATCAAGGCTCTGATCTCACTAACAGACTAATCAGTTGGTGGGTTGGCTCATCACTCAATGAACTATTGGGAGGTAAGGAAATTGCAGAAAGGGGGCCTTTATGGAGGAAGCAGGTCCCTGATTTAATGACTTGAAAGGGGACCTCATCTCCCCCGTCCTCTCCCCCATGATTTTCAGCCTCATTTCAGGCCCTATGTAATAGGGCCATGTGACCATGGATTGAAATGTCCAAAACCGAGTTAACATAAATCTTCCTGAATTAAGATGATTTTCTCAGGCATTTTTTCACAGTGTTGGGAAGCTCCCTGTCACAGAAGGACACTTAGGTTTCCCAGCTGGGCACACAGGGAGACTTGTTGGGGTGGGTATGTTTAATGCGGGGAACACCTCCTGGGGGAGCTGCGTGGTCAGAGCACCCTGGCTGCATCCCCCAACCCATCTCTAATGGCTTGTGTGTCTGAACTTTTCAAGTGCAGTGTGGCTCATATCCCCTTCCAAGACCTCCCGCGGAATCTCCTTTTCCATTTCCCTTAGAACAAAAGACAATCGCTTCAGCTGGGGCAAAGGAGCCTTTGAAGATCTGGCTTGGCCAACCTGCCCACTCTGTTCCCTGATTCCAGTTCAGCCACCCTGTGCACTTCTTTTTTTTTTTTTTCTTTTTGAGACAGGGTCTTGCTTTGTAGTTAAGCCTGGCCCTGAGCTCCCTATGGTGCCCAGGCAAGCCGCCGCGAACTCAGCAATCCTCCTGTCCCTGCCTCCCGAGTGCTGGGATTACAGGCGTGAGCCACCACGTCCGGCATTGTGGTATGCGGTGTTGATTGTTGGTGGGCGTGTCTCCACACCCAGCATTATATGTGGTTACCGGGGATCGAACTCAGGACCTTCCGCTTGCGAGGCAGGCGCCGGAACCACTGAGCTAACCCTCCAGCCCCCCTGTGCACTTCTTATGCGCTGTTCCTGGTCATGGCTTCTGCACCCCACACTTGCTGTCTCCTCCAGCACAGATACCCATCTTTCCTCCTCGACTGGATAATGCCTGCTCTTTGGCTGGGTCCTTTCTGATTCCTTGAGCACTGTTTCCAGCCCTGGATTTGGGTAACTCTAACAACCTTTGCTTATTGTATTGTAGCTCTTTACACCTGTTTCTTTCCAGTGCCTCTGAGATCTTTAAAGACAAAGCCTAGGTTTTATTAATTTTTGCATCTGTGTCACCCCAAACCCAAGCCCCCACCTACCCTCAATAAATGCTGTCATCCTCACTGTACAGATGAAGAAGCTCAGAGACCTTAAGTTACTTGCAGAAGGTCACACAGCTATGAGATTGAATATGGTGATATGAGAGGAGTCATATAGGACAAACAGAGATTCTTAAAACTAATGACTATTTTTGAAGCCAGAGCTATCTGAGTGCGTAGGTGACCAGTCGGAGCCTTTCTTTACAGTGAAACTTTCTCACCTTGGGGCATAAGTGTCCCAAGGGTGATCTGAATTGGAGGCATCCTAGGTCCTGGCTGGTAGAGTTGGAGTTCCTGAGACTATGGGAAAGAGAAGAACCTGCAGACTGTGCAGAAATGGGATGTGTAATTGGCATTTTCCGGGTCTTCCCAATACTGCCCATGCCTAGTTCTGAGAAGGTGTTTAAAGACCTAGCCCCAGTCCACGGCTCCCACTGAGTCATGTCAACTCCCCTGTCCACCCTAAGGCATTAGCCTTTATGACTTCATATTAATCTGCAGGCACTTATTGCTCTGCAAGGCTGTTTTGACAAAAGTTCATTATCAAGACTGCTAAATGCTTTTAAAGCATTGATTGGGGGAATTATTACATCACTAGGGTAGACACTGTGTTTGAAGATGGATGGTGTTGCTCAGACCATCTGAAATTTTCCTTCTTTTAATTGGATCGATCCTCAGAATAAATGAAGTTTAATTGAATTTTGAGGAAAATTGAGCAGTTGTTTGTGAGTCTCTGTCGATAGGCATTATTTCAATTACATGGTGATAAGTGAGCAGGGGCGGGTGGATGGGGTGGACAGGCTTGAGCAGGCTGGAGGAAAGTTTGCCCAAATGAATCCCAGTTCTGGCCCTGCTCATTGTGCAAATGTTTATTAATATTAAAATTCAAATTTGTGCTCCAGCCTGGCATTGGACCACTTCCCTCCTGTTGGCTAAATTCATTCACTGACACTACTGGTGGCCAGAAACCTAGGCTATGTGCCTCTTGCACCTGGGTCCAAATTCCAGCTTACCAAGTATATATGAGTCTTAGTGAATTACATCTACCCCCTAAGCCTCAGTCTCCCCATTTGTCAAATGAGAATGTGAAGGCCCTAAGAGATTGACATGTCACAAAATAAGATGTAGTTACAGTTGGAAGCTTGGGTAGGTCTGGGCTCATACCAGGGGGAGGTGGTCTTGAACACAGATGTCCAACTATGAAGGAGAACTTCGATGGTGAGATTGACTTAATCTCTGTTTTTATGTATTGTGAGGTTCTTTCTCTCTTTCCTCTTTCTCCTTGTCTTTCCCTTTTCTTCTTGAGTGTGTTCTCTCAGGCTTACATGCACTTCCCTTTTCCCAAGTTTCCCTCCACTCTTCCCCCACAAGAATTATTTAATCAGGAATAGTAGAATAGTGTGGAGCATCGCATGTGATATAGTGCATCATGAGTACCTAATAGTTCAGTGCAGCAGGGCAAGATTCGGAAAGGAGGCAACATTTAGTCAGCAATTTGAAGAATGAGTAGAGTGATTGAGCTAGCTGTGCACGTGTGCCTATGTGCACACTCGTGTGTGGTCTTCTAAGGAGAGGTGAGAGTGTGTGGAAAGACCCTGAGGTTGAGTGTGGTGTATAAGGAACTGTCAGCAGATCAGTGTGGCTGGAGAATGGTTAGGAAGGGAATATCCAGGTCAGCAATAGAGAGACCACAGGTGAGGAGCCTGGACTCAAGGCAGGTCCACAGGCCTCTGAACCCAGACTCATTCCATTAACCCAGACCTACTGAGAGTTTTCCTCCATTCTTTCTTGAAGTTTCAGGCAGAGTCAAGGTAAGTGGCTCTGTGCTCCCAGCTGCCTAGGGTTACTCTGAGCGAATGGCAGGATTTTCAGATTTGTCAGAGTAAAGCTTTTCTAAGTCAGACAAACCTTTCTTTTGTCTCCTCTTCTGACATAAACAAGATTCAGAACTTATCATTGAAGGTGGCCAAGGGAGGGGTCCCAATTGGGGTAATTTGTCTCCATGGAACTATGTAGCAATGTCTGGAGACAGTTTTGAATGTTCATATGGAAACAGCACTGCTAACTTCTGGAGATTAGAGGCCATGGATGCTGATAAATATTCTGCAGGGCAGAGTACAGTGCTGTGCTAGGAAGTACCAGGTAGTGGCCACCGCCCTTTTACACCCATTGCTGGTCAGTTGGAATGCTGAAGCTCTTCTCATATGAGACAAAGGGTCTCTTATGAGACCTCATACAGCTTTGCTCTGCAAAGCTGCTTCATGGCTGCCCTGTAGTCCCTTGATCCTCAGCTTGTCTTCTCTTTGAGGGAATTCCCATCACTGATACTCTGTACATCCCAGGAATGAACTGGACCTCCTGGCTTTAAGGATGTCCTCCGCTGTTGAGAACTTGGACTCTGTGATTCAGTGTCTCCGCAGGAGTTCAAGCTCTTCATGGCTGTCTTCCCCAACCCCCGCTTTCCCATCAGAGCTGAGTATCTGGATAACACACACCCTCTGTGATGGGGAGTGATCTGGATAAGTTCCTCACTTGTCACTAATTGCAAACCATAAAACAAAGCATTGTATTGCTACCAAGACTGCATTTCCATTTAAACAAGTTTGTGAAACACTCACTGGAAAGAAATGTTTTCGCTGAACATTGATTCAGATGATGACAAATGGCTTTCTTTGTTTTCCTGAGTGTGTCTTTTCCTGCCCTGGGAACTGGGGGCTTTTTGAAAATGTCCTGTTATTCTCCAGAGTCTGTGTCAGGCTGGTTGCACTTCTCCTGGCACGTTCTTGGGAATGGGATTGAGAAGACAACCGATGACTCTGGGGGCTGCAGCGTCCCCGAGGAGAGTGGGGTGACTGTGAAACCGTGGACGTCACTGTGGTGTGGAGAAGTAGGGCTTGGTAACCGTGTTATAATGGCCTCTCCAGTCCAAAGGCACTTAGGGATTCCTCCATGTGGTTCCTGTTTACGTTTGTGAGCCTTTTTTCTTCACTTCAGTAGATTTTCCTTCCTTCCCTTAATACCTTACATTTTTACAGATATCATCTCTTTTACTATAAATGTTCTAATTCATGCTTCTAAGCTGAACTCTGAACTTCTGGCTCCAACTCGAACATTACTTCCTTTGGAAACCTTTTGTACCTGCTGGGATTCTCTCATTCTTTACATTCTCAAAGCAGTGTCCATACCTCTTTGGAGCATGATAGGCAGAAAAGAGAAAGAAGCATATTTAACCATGAAACCCACTTAAAATCAGGGGCCTGTGTGGTCCAGTCTCAGCATGATATCACATTCAGAGAACTACATGTAACAATCAGAAGAATCGAAGCCTTTCATTGTTCTCTCTCGAAGAGTGTCAGAGAGCGTCCACATCATAATTCACAGTGATGCTTCTTAAAATTCTCTTCCTCATTCTTCTAGTTTTTAACGTTTCTCTTCTTTTCTTTTACCCAAGAACCTTCCCTTTTTCCTCCTTATAATTATCTAAAACTCTCACAGGGTCAAACTTTGCCTGGCTCTTGACTTTCCTATACTCCTCTTTCTCTCAATTTCTTTTCTCTTAAGTGTTTTTCCCTTTTCAGGTGGAAGTTAAAACATCCCAGGGCAATTACTAACAGACTCTTGATGGCAGGGGAGAAGTTCAGAGAAGCCAAAGACAGACTTGTTTCAACCCCTCTGGGAGGTGGATTGGCTGCGAACACTTCTAATTTCATGTTTCTTTTACCCATGGTGTTGACGATCTCTGCCAATAAACCTGAAGGCTGAATTTTTATTTCATTTACTTGGGTCTCTGGTTCCATGTTTGTTACTACAGCTCTCATACAGAGAGACTGAAGCAACATACTTCGTTGCTTTCGGGCTTAGTCCGGAGCCTCTGGATTACATACTGGGGTGAAGGTGTGGGGACTGTGTGTGTTCTGAGAATAGTTCCAGTCACCTTCCACTGGGCCTGCATTCTCTTGGAATTGCTTTATTTTTTCCTCTGGTGGCTCACACTTATTTGTTTTTGGTTTTCATCTGTGAATGGATAAATAATTTTTACATGTGCTTTGCATTTTGAAACATTTTTAATTATACATTTCAACTGTTTTAATGTGAACATATGAATAGCTATCAAAAGTGCAGATAAATGCACCACATTTCCAATTGTTTGTCACAATATTTGCTTTTTGCAAAAACATTCTGGGGATATGGCCGCCTACATCTGCATTTCGAAGGCTGTTTGGAATTTCTGCCAATTGCATGGCCAGTGTTGTGAAAGCTGAGAAGAGGGCCTGGAGCTTGTACAATCATTGTTGGGTGGGTATGTCCTGGAATACACTCAGATATCCCTGCCCAATCCGTGTGTACAGCAGGATGGAGGCAGGGTTGACTTTATGTAGAAGAATCCCATTAGTCCAGCAAAGCTTCTCCCAGGGGTGGGCTTGGCATTCATCCACTCATTTGTTCCTTTATCAAACAATTCTCACACATCTATTGTGTACCTGGAAGCCCAGAGCAGATTTAGAATCTTAGGTGGTGGTTATCTAAGCCTGGAACAAACAATGATCCCAAACTTTGGGTCACGACAACTCCAGGTAGTCATGGGAGTTGAGTGGTGGGGAAAAAAGACTGATGTATTCACAGAGCAGCAATGTGAGGTCCTGAGTCTTTGGGACAGGATGAGCAGAGTTCTCCAGACCATCCTCTCTACCCAAAGAAAAGGGGAGTAATCTATGTCCCCCAGCATTTTAAGGTCTGTGATAAAGTGCAGAGTTGTCAGTGAATATCCCTTCTTCTTTGTCTTCCTCCCATGTCCATGCCAGGAGTATATTTACATGCTCCAATGAATTAGACCATGTCCTACTTCTTGTTATGAGCATGTGAAGGGTAGAGCCCTGTTAATTCCCCTTTGACTTTGGGCTTGGCTCTGTGGTTTTGTTTGACCCATGGAAGGTCATCAGAGCCCAGTATGTCCCCTGGAGCCCTGTCCAACCATTCACAGCATAGAGTGTTCAAATTCCAGATGATCTGAAGACTCATGAATGGAAAAGAAGTGATTGACTTTGTATGTTATTGAAGCTTTGAAGATGTACAACACTGGTTTTCTGCTAGGAAGATCTGGCAGACACAGAAGGCTGTGTCACACCTATAATTTTAAACTCATGTTTCCATTTGACCATACGCAGATCTTGTATTCTCCTTTCTTGGTTTTGGGATGATGACCCATGCACTAGGGGCTGTACCCTTTCCCCATATTGAACAGGAAGGTGATCTGAACATCTTCACTAGCCACAGAGTTTTGACATCAAACTTTACTTCTTGAAGTTTGTGCTATGAGAAGAATAGGTCGATACTTCTATTCTCAAGAGATCAAATATTTTAGGATATTATGAATACTTTGCAAAGCCATAGCAAGCCTCCTGACATGACCTCCTGGAAGGCAAGCTAAACCCAGGGACAGTGCCAGAGATGGCCACAACAGCCTGATGTTTGTGAGCTAGGGAAGGCTCTGCCTTTCCTGGCTGTGCCTCTGTGTTCAGGGCTGGGGACAAAGCACGAGGCACAAAGAACTATTTCCAACCTGATACTTGGAGTGTAGTAGGGGCTAAAGACCCAAAGGATAGACTCACCTCAAGCCTAATAGTCACTCTTGATCATGCTGCTTTTTATTTGGATTCTGCATGGGTGTGACCTTTCTGCTTCCCTAGGGCTCACCATGAAAGACACTTTCAAGCTTTCTAGGACTTACTTCTTCTCATACAACCTAGAAAACTAAATATGACCCTTGAGACATTTATGGCTAAATAGATGCAACTTGAAGCTATACTCTTTTTTTTTTTTTTTTTGCTTTTTGAGACAGGGTCTCGCTTTGTAGTTCAGGCTGGCCCTGAGCTCACTATGGTGCCCAGGCAAGCCGCCACGAACTCAGCAATCCTCCTGTCTCTGCCTCCCGAGTGCTGGGATTACAGGTGTGAGCCACCATGTCCGGCATTGTGGTATGCGGTGTTGATTGTTGGTGGGTGTGTCTCCACACCCAGCATTATATGTAGTTAGCGGGGATTGAACTCAGGACCTTGCGCTTGCGAGGCAGGCGCCGGAACCACTGAGCTAACCCTCCAGCCCTGAAGCTATACTCTTAAGTGAAATAAATTAGACAAATATTGCATTGTCTCTCTGGTATGAGAAATTGAAAGGATAATTAAGGACCAAAATGTGTAGTAGATAACATGAAATAGGGAGAAACTGTTAAAAAGGAAAGAGAAGCTGTGAAGGAAGAAGGAGGGGAATGAAGGGAAAAGAAGAGAAGGAAAAACTGGAAACAAAACTTTTGTGAGTAAGAGGTGGTTAAAGGAAGAGGAAGGGATTGGGATAAAAAGAAGAAGAAGATATACCATGTACAAACACAGATTCCCTTTGATGAATGTGATCATTACATATTTAAATTGGACCAGTGAAATTAATATAAAAAGGTAAATTACAAAAAAGAAATGTACAGTCTCTTGTTCCAAACTGCTCAAATTTTTGAGGTCAGCATCCTTCATGAAGCCTTGGCTTCTTTGACAGAGACAAATCTCCACTATGAACTTCTTTTTTTTTTTGAGACAGAGTCTCACTTTGTAGTTCAGGCTGGCCCTGAGCTTACTATGTAGCCCAGGCAAGCCTGAAACTCAGCAATCCTCCTGCCTCTGCCTCCCGAGTGCTGGGATTACAGGCATGAGCCTCCAAGCCTGGCACTGTGGTATGTGGTATTGATTGCTGGTGGGCATGAGTCACCATGCGCAGCATTGTATATGGTTACCAGGGATCGAATTCAGGACCTTGCACTTTCGAGGCAGGTGCCAGAACCACTGAGCTAAATCTCTGGCCCCACTATGAACTTCTTTAGCACTTCTCAGTTCTAGCATTTTTCTAGGAAATTATCTAATTTGAATGTGACATATAATTTTAGTTGTGTAATGTAGCTCATTTCTCCTATCATTTTATACATTCCATGAGGGGAAGGTCTAGGTCTTTTTTGGTTCCATATTTTATTCCCAATTCCTGGCAGAGTAGTTTGCACAAAGAAGACAATCGACAAATATGTGATGCAAAAAATAAGGATCAGGAATAGCAAGGAAACTGATCATGACAGTCCTAGTCATAAAGTGCTATTTATTGAGACTTGAAATGGTGGCAGGTAGTAAACTAAACACTCTCAGGCATTAGGTTGCTTAATATTCATAATAGCTTTGTTGAGTAGTTCCTATCATGATCCCCATTTTAGAGATACGGAAACTTAGGCTGAGTTCAGCCCCTCACTCAGAGTCACACAGGCAGGAGATGGTGGGGGCAGATTGAGGATCTTGGAACTCTATATTAGATTCTTGTTGTTACTGTTGCATATTAATTGGTGGCTCAGTACAGCACCATTTACACCAATACAGCACAGGGTGGTCAAGTCTGGACAGCGCCTTCCTGGGTTATTATTATCATGGCGTAAATGGGCTGCATTCCTTCTGCAGACTCTAGGGAGAAATGCGTTCCTTAGTCTGTTCCAGGTTGTGCAGGTTGCTTGCATTCAAGGGTCATGACCCCATGTCCATTTTCAAAGCCAGCAACAACATACTCTCTCTCCCTCCCCTTTGTTTCCTCTCACTCTATCCCTTTTACCTTCCTTCTTATAAGGACCTTGCACTCGCACCAGACTCCTGGATAATCAGGATATCTTGCTGTATCTATCCATAATCCTATTTGCAAAGTTTAATCATGTCAGTTTGGCAGGATCAGAATATCTTGGTGGGGGCCGCTGTTCTGCCTACTAGAGTTTCTCTGGTGCTACTCCATTCTGGACTCCTTTTTGAGGATCTCAGACCCCAAACGTCTTTCCCATGTCCCTGAGTCCATAATACCAAGAAGAAACTTTCCAGTCTGACTGGTTGGATGGTTGGAGGTCACGGAGGAGCCCCACCCCTTCCTTGGGAGCAGGACGTGGTAGTTAAAGGCAGTGATTCCCTCTTCCTCCATCAGTGGAAGACTACAGATTCCCCTTCAGGACAAGCTGACCTCAGGGGAATGTTTTCTATTTGTCCACTGGCCTATTGGGCTGTAGGTCTTCAAGCATAATCTAGGACAATTAAAATGAAGTGTTAGCAAGCTGTGTGTTTCCCTTGCAATGATGAGTCTCTGGCACTGTGAGTAGCTGAGCAGCTGGCCCCCTCGATCCATCAGAAGAGGCTGATGCCAGCCTCTAAGCTCATGACCGATCACCCACGCTGAGTGAATTAACATGGCAGATATAATTTCCCTGGGTCAGCATGCTTCACTCGGCAGATCCATCTCAGGGAGAGCGGCCTGAAGCCACCTGCTTGCCTGGCCTTAGAATCCTTGTCTGGGCCCGAAGGTCTGCCCCCCCACCCCCCCATTCCAGCTTCTAGCTGAGAATCTCTTCTCTTGCCTAATCACTGGGTAAGGAGGGGAACACACAATCAACTTGGGTATAAAGTTCTACAGTCTTTTGGAAAATGCAGTTGGAACATAATCCTGCCTGTTAATGTTTCCCAGTTAATTATCATCGGCTGTATTTTTGGCATCAAGGCTGAGTTGGCAGGGGGGTTGGGGTGGGATCTTGGTCACAATACCAGTTTTAGGAGTCATTTGTCTTGTCTTTTAGACTAATTATCCCAAACTCAACACTAGGCTGTCACACTTACATGCTCCAATAAATGTAGTTTTAAATCAGCCACTGACTTTGCGGCTGGGGTGGCAGCATCCCTGGTTCGTGTCTAACTAGGGCCATCCGTCTGTAATGATGGCACTGAAAGGAGGTGCCGCTGTTCGGGCCTCCATGAATGATCACGCTTATTTATATGCAAATATGCTTGACAAATCAATAATGTATGATTTAGCTGTTCCGAGCGTATTAGTACATGAGCTGGTAATCCCAGGTTGGGCTCCAAGGGGTCCATTCTGGCCTTTGCCTTGGCCCACCTGGCCTTTGCTGGCAGCTGGCTTCCTTGCTGCCTCAGCTTCAAAGGTTTCCAAGTTTAAGGTTTTTTCTTTGTCAGATTAAGAAGCATCCTAGTGAAATATCTTCATCCTTATCTGGGACTCCGCCTCAGTTAGGACTTTGTCTCTTTCTGAGACTCAGCACACTGTTAGCTCAGCAAGTATCTACAATCCTATATGTTTCAACCTCTCCATAACCATATATAAAACACACCCTTCTATAGCATGTACTGTGTCCTGGCACAGTTCTTAAGTGCTTTGCATATTGTCTCATTTAATTCTCCTGAAGAGATATTATTGCCCCATTTTACAGAGAAGAAAGCTGCAGTATTCTGTCAGAAGCCATACAGCTAGAGAGGATCGGTTCTAAGACTCAAATCAATGCAGTGTGGCCTAGGTTCCCTGCTTTTACCTGCTGGGCTTGGCTGTCCAGCACTGTGCTAGTGTTGGGGGTTACAGAAACGAAGAAGGCACTTTCTGATTTTGAGGAACATTCATTCAAGGGGGTGAAAAATCAAGAACCAAATAAAAGTCAAAACAACAGCGAAGCTCACACATGTTTGCAGCTGGCCAGCTGAGGGTGAGGAGGTTGTGATCACTGCTGAGCATGGAAGTGGCGAAGTGATAGAAATGAGAGCAGCGGAGTCAGGAAGCTCTCCTGGCTGAGTGCTGGGCTGTCAGGGGCATGGTCAGTCCCAGAGGGGGCACAGGCTTGCTGTGGTCCACTCCTAACCAGGTGGGAGAGGCTGCCAGAGAGGGTCCCAGGACAGTGTCTCAGTAGGGTCTAAACACTGGGGAGGAGGGTGGCAGTGGGGAGGGAGCCTGTCTAGATCACAGGGAGAAAATATTTACCCCAACAGAGGTCTCATTCACCCCTCAAGGTACCAGGGAAATTCTATGTGCCAGATGCCTCATTTCAGAACAAGTGTTCTGGTTCCATTTCTCCAACTCACTCAGACCCACCCCACCCTTGATGGGAATATAGCAGACTTGGGATCTACCGCACACAAAGCATCTTCTTCAACCCTAAGAGCTCCCAGATCCTGGAACAAGCTGGATATCCAGAGCCCTCTCTAAGTATTCACCTAATGGAAAGCTTTGTTATAGGAGACTGGCTTCCTCATGCTACAGGCTCTGGGATAGTGCTAGGCTGTTAATCTCTGCTAGACACTCTTCCCTCTTCCTCTTTGCTGTGATTTTTGGTCTGTCAAATCTCTAATCAGTCATTTCCAATAAGAAGCCTTAATAGATTGCCTTTCACCAGGGTAGCTGCTGTTCCTTGTGCTTCTACTTGGCCACATGGTAAGCAACCTTCAAGATCTCCAGTGGTCCCTGCTTCCTGGTATTCCTGTCCTTGTAGTGTCATCAGGATTTATTCACATGTCCAGTAGAGTGTAGCCAGTCATGGTTTGTGACTTCTGTGGGTAGATCATACTTCCATCTGGTTCTCCTGGGTCCCTCGCTTGGGAAAAGCCAAATACCATCTTGTAAAGTGCTCAAGCAGCCCCTGTGGAGACAGAATGCAGAGCAGCCAAGGCCTCCAGCCAAAAGCCAGCATGACACTTCCGTGCAGAGGACAACACCATGTTGGAGCTGGACCCTTCAGCCCCAGTCTGTTCTTCTAAGGCTCCAGCCTAGTCCAGCTTCTTGATCACCAAGAGGAAATCAGAGGAAACCTGCACACCTACAGTGCTTCAAAACTCCTTCTTCTTCTTCCTCTTCTCCTCCTCGGCACCAGGGTTCTAACTTGGACCCTTGTGCTTCTAAGGTAGGTGCAGTACCTACCTAAATCCCCGGCCTTTACTACAAAACTTCAGATGAATAATAACTATATCTAATAATAACTATATGTATTGTTTGAAGATGCTAAGTTTGGGTGGCTGCTGCTACTTAACAAATAACTAACCCTTCACCATGACTTCCCAGAGCATGTGAATGGAACAGGAGTTAGCAGGTGCCAGGGCATGGCATGGGCCTCTGAGGAAGAACCCCACCCTTTCTGAGGATGTGCCAGATGGTCAGGGGCCTCCTCAAGCCAGTGTCCCCTGAAACACCCGTGGGAACTCCCGTCCCTGGAGTCAGTCCCTCAACAATCATCTTCTGCTCTGCCAATGCCAGCTTCCTGTCTAAATGATGAGGCTACTGCTGTGAGGAAGACAGTCCTTGTCTCCGTGAGGCTCGAGACACATGGGAAGAAAACAGATAAGAAAATGGAAAATTGTGTCAGTTCAGCTACCTGCTAACTCCTGTCCCATTCACGTGGCTTGGGAAGTCATGGTAAAAGGGTTTGAACAGACTCTTCTTTGCAGAAGCTTCTGGGAAACAGAAGCTGGATGTAGGAAGCACATGTTTTGCTGACTTGAGGAAGCAGTGAGGGGCAGTGTCTTATTGATGGGGTTCATCAGTTCCACTTAGCACCTCCCCTCCTGGTTGGCGAGATCACCCTGGCCTGGTCTCCTGATCACTAATGGCAGTTTTTAGCACACACGGCCAGACTTAGCTCTGCACGGGGACATCCGTTGCCTGCAGGGCTCATGGCCATAAAATATTCAGTGCCAGAGACTTCCTCTCTCATATTTCTTCATATTCAGAGTGGCCACTCAATTGATATGTAAATAAAGTGCACCAGCACCAAGCCTGTCCCACGCTGCATTATTTAGGCTGCAAAACGATGCATCATCCGTCATGGGGCCCATTGGCGGGACCCTGCTGGGTGCTGGGCAATAAAGCCCGCAAGAGCCTCATCAGAAGCAGCGGGTGGCCTAGTGGAAGTTCATTTATGCATGAAATATTCAGCCAGCAACAGTGCCAGCCTTAAACATCAGTAATTGGGGGGTTTCTATTGCTCCTAACTAGTGCCTCTAAATTATTGCAAAAGACTGGCCAATTTACAAATTACATATATTTGTCATGCTCTTGTACCTTTCCTGAACTAACTGAAATGGCCCCTGCATTGGGGCTGTTTGCACATTCACTGTGGCGAGCAGTGCCCAGCTGAGCTGCCTCTTCCACAGAGTGGAGCAGGCGGAGGGTGCTGCTGACGAGCAAGCCCTGGCTGCCCCTGCACTTGACTCTTCCGATTGCCGGCAGCACCTTCCTGCGCCACCAGGGAGGCCTCCTTGGAGTAGAGGCTGGGTGACCCAGGCCTCTTCTGACCCAGGCCTGCCCTTGTGTGTCTTACCTACCTCTGAGCTCAACGTCTCACTTGACAAATATTGATAGAGCATCTTTTCCGCCCCAGACTCTGGGTGACATATTGGGTACAGCAAGGAGCTAAAAGAGATCGTCCTGGTCTTTAAAGCAAGTACAGTTCAGTTGAGATTACAAAACAATCACTGAGCAGGATTACAAACTGGCTTCCTGCTAGGTAAGTAGGTTCTTAGAGAAGTGCGGTTGCAACTGGTTTATTTGGAAGGTGGACGCTGGGAATACAGGAAAGGGTAGGGGAGGAAGCTACCACGAGATGTGTTAGGGAGTCCGACTGCGGAGCCCAGTCCCCCTGGAGCTCATGGCACATGTATAGAATGTGCTGAGTGTTGCCCCACCTGCAGGTGAGGGAGCCCGCTTATTTACCTGATAATTTCTGCCAGTGCCTTTGAGGGACATTTCAGAGACCCCAACCTGTGGGGTGAGAGGTGCTGACAAGGGCTGTTCACTTGGCACCTTCCCCAGTGTCGCACCTGGGGACCGGTGGCCCTTACAACCACGTGGAAGAAGTGCTCCTCATTTTTCCTCAGAATTCTGGCCCCAGCAGGGCTTTGAGGTGTGTTGGGACAGAGGGAGGAGGTCCCTGGAAGGGTCCAGTCCAGCCTGTGCTGGGCTACACTCACCTTTCTGGACGAATGTCTCCCCTCTCTCAGTTGAACATTGTGGTCTTTGGCTGAAGGTGAGAAGGAAAGGAGAAAGAGGGTTGCTCATTGTCTTGTGACCATTTACAGGGACTCTCCGAGTACTCAAGGATCTATTTTTATCCAGCTGGCATCTCTCAGTTTCAGGTCTCAGTGGAGAGTCACCTCAGAGAAGCCTGTCCTGAGCATCAGGGTAGTGCTGCCTTTTACTGTTTGTCGTCATCTGCCCTTGTTTCCTCCACCACACTTGCCATAGTCAGTGGTGCTTTGTGCATTTCTCCGCCTGCCTTTTCTCTCTCCTCCACTGGTGGCAAGTTCTAGGAAGGGATGATATGTATGAGTGATTCACTTCTCTCCCCAGAGACGTGTCTAGTGTGTGGCGGCTCATGGAGGGGTCTCCGTACATGCTGCTTGGGTAAATGAATGAATATGTGTAGGTATGAGATGGGCGAGACATGGACAAAGAGGGCAGAACACTCTCGGAATTGTTCAACTGGTAGAATCGGGTGGAACCCAGTGTTGTTCTTGATACATTCAGCCACGATTTCCTTCTCTCTCTCTTCTGAACCCTTGACATTGCACCAAAGCTCAGTATGGGCATCCTCTTGGACTAGGGAAGTCCGAGACCAAATAAGGCTGTAAAATACACAGGAGATGAGATTCTGTGAGTGCCACCCCTCTGCTGGCCATGCCTGGTGGGTTCTAGTGAGAAGGTCATGCCTGGAAGCTCTGTTTTCTGTCCTTGCAGGGAGATGATGTTGGGCATTGAGTCCCAAGGCTTAGCTTCTAAAGGAATTCAAGATCCTAAGGAGGAGAAAATATTCAGAAAACCTTCTGGGGTTTCCTAATTAACTCTTCAGAGGCATTTCCTATATTGGTAATGGCCCTTTATTTGTCACCCTTCACAACAGATTGGAATTTCTTGTATCTTTTTTGAAAAATGAGACAGATGAATCCCAATGGACTTAAGAAATTTTAAAAAAAACCTTTAAAATTTTGGAACAGATATCAAATTGATGGGAAAGTTACAAAATACTGAAATAATTGGTGTACACTCTTTACCCAGGACCCCTCCCAGTTGGCACCTTACCACCTCTCTCATTTATGTATGTGTGCACGCCTACATAGATAGCACACAGCTTTTTTTCTGAACTATCTAATATTGACTTGGAGATTTCTCCTTTCCAGGTCTGTCTCTTAGGGTGCCCAGGTTCCTGCCCAACCTTCCAAACACGCCAGCTTCATGCTTCAACCCTTTCTACATGCTGCTCCTTCTGCCAGGAAAATGCATTGGCTCTGCTACTGCTGCAGATTGAAATTGGCTCTTTATTTATCTAGACTAGAGCTCCTTGAGGGCGAGCCTAAGTCTTGTTTATTACTCAAATCCTGCCTCTCTCAAATCTCACAGTGCTTGGCTCCAAGGAACAAACGGGGAAATGGTTGTGAGGTGACCGGAATGACCGTCTATTTGATCTAGCTCAGAGATCTGAATCCTTTTTATTCAAATTCTAAGCCTAAGTTTTGCACTCAATGGTTGGCTAAGAGTTCTGGGTAATGAGAATGGACAGCTCTGCCACACTGGTCTGATTTGGACAGAACATAGTTGTTATTTTCCTCTGACCGTATTTCTGTAATCTCTGCATTTCCCTTTCAAATTGCCCCAGCTCTGGACATGGGTGGGTTGCCTGCTTCTCCTTGATTTCTAAGCTCCCAAACTTCCCATTAACGCTTCCCTGATGCAAATGTCAAATGGTCCTATGTGGATGCTATTAAAATAATGAATGCAGAAGGGGATAGATGAACAAGACTGGGAATCGATCTTGGACCCCTGATGAGATCATTAAGAACTCCGGGAAGGGAGGGGGCATTCCTCTCACAGGTTGAAATTTTGCAAGTGCCTCTTGCTCCCCTCCATCAACTCCCTTCCATCTTCCCATTCCCCCTTTGATTTATGGGTTGAATGCTTACCCCTCCCCCGTCCATTACCCTCAACCCAGCACTAACTCACCATGGAAAATCTATTTGTGTCACATGGAATTTTTATCTTGGTGTAGGAATTAATGCATTTTGTAAAAGATGCTTTAATCGTGCTTTCCTTATGGCAAGAATACCGTGCAAAAAATGCTGCCTCAAAGTCTCAGGCAGGTGTTGTGATGAAGATGCACCATAGTACTTTGATGTGGTACCTTTGGCAGTGGGTCTAGACTGGGTTATACCCGTGGACTACACACTGTATGGGAAGAGGAAGATGTATAGAGAAGATTTCAGCTGGATGATAGAGAGGGGCAGGAGAGATCCTTACATTCCTCAGAGAAATTGCCTTATTATGATCATAAACACCTCCTTCTTGGCATTATAGTCCCATATCTTTATAAAATTAGCAAGTTTTAAATTCTGATTATTTGATTAAATTCACAAGAGGTTGAAGAGGGTACACGATATGGGTAGAAAAGCTACATATACACAGGTCCAAATCCCAGCTGCATTGCTTCCTAGATGTGTGGTGATGACTCCCAGAGCTACAGTAAAAGGGAATGACTTCAATTACTACCTCCCTGCTGCATTACGGCGATCCTGTGAATAAATAAAGGTAATACTGCACAGCTAGTGTCTGGCACAGAGGGAGTTTTCAGTAGATGCTGTGTGTGCTATCTGCCTTTCCTTCTTTCCCCCGAGCCAGAAGGCATTGGGTCAGATGTTACCATTGCCACTTTAGAGTGGGCAGGTATGCAGCAGGTGCTCTTTAAATGTATGTTAAGTGAATGAACAGTTTATTTATGGGGTCACTGATAAAATTGGCTCCTTTGCCTGCTGAATATAAAAATTCAGCCAAAGAGATATTCCCAGGTAAGCTGTGAATTTACTATTTTCTCTGAAGCTTGCGTGGGGTTTTCCCCTATTCTGTCATTCTCTGTGACATTAGTTGTTTATGTTCAATTCTTTCATTATCTAATACTTTTTTAATACTAACTTTTTTCTTATTACCTTGCTAGTCCCCTGGACTATAAACTTCACAGTGACCTATGTCTTTCTCACGTACTGTAACTCTAAGACTTGGCACATAGTAGGTACCCAGTAAAATATTTGTTGAGGACCGGAGGGTTAGCTCAGTGGTTCCGGCGCCTGCCGCGCAAGCGCAAGGTCCTGAGTTCGATCCCCGGTAACCACATATAATGCTGGGCATGGAGACACGCCCACCAGCAATCAACACCGCATACCACAGTGCCAGGCGTGGTGGCTCACGCCTGTAATCCCAGCACTCGGGAGGCAGAGACAGGAGGATTGCTGAGTTCGCGGCGGCTTGCCTGGGCTCCATAGTGAGCTCAGGGCCAGCCTGAACTACAAAGCAAGACCCTGTCTCAAAAAAAAAAAAAAAATATTTGTTGACTATATTTACAAAATGAGTAATGGGATAAATGGAATTGCTGTTTTCTTGTTGTTGTTGATCCTGGTCTGGGTATCAGGAAAGCAATACTGGGCCAGTGTATTTTCAGAACAGTCACCTAAAGGTCATACAACTGTGGCTAAATGAGGGTGGCTAAAGGAGAATAGTAGTGATAATAAGTTCCTCACATTGCATTGCACGATCTGTGAAAACTGTAAAAATACGATCCTCTTCTCTCTCATCCAATCTGGATTCAAAGACTAGCTTCTCAGTGCAAATTAGAGGAGGGAAGTGCTTCTGTTTGGTAGCAGAGCAGAAAAGGGTGTTGCAGGGGATTCCTAGGAGAGGTGACCCACACCATCTTTGAGATCATGGGTGGTGGAAGCTCTTCTCACATCTGCCCCTAGTTTCATGGTTGAAAGGGAGGGAGAAAACATGTAACACATGACCTCCCTTCTCCCCACCCCACTGGAACTGGAGACATGGGGTGACTGTCAAGGGTAAGACAAGGTGCTACAGAGGTCCTCTTGGAGGTCAGGACCGTAGATGCTCATTGCAGAAGCTCATCCATTGCTTCACAGGGGTTTGGGCTCTCAGGACTCAAGAGCAGAAGCCTTGGTCACTCGTATTTCATCTAACTGCTGTGGATTATTGTGGAAAACAGCTCTGGTCTGGCTGTTGGGGAGCAAGAGAGGAATGGCTGCAAGGGTAGTGAATTGCTATTTGTCATCATGGGGTTGCACACGGGAGGGTGAAGTGCAGTCACACATGCACACCAGACTCTGGGGAGGTTTCTGGAACGCTTCTGTTTAATGAATGCAGTGTAGGGCATTATATAGCCCAAGCGGTGGGAGGGGTTTGTGCTGGCTGTTGGGCATTGGTCTATGGTTGTCAGAGGAGGGGCCCAATGTTAGGGAGGACTGGGCAATCTTCAGGGTGGTGTGCCCTGTAGCTCAATATTGCTTTGGTCTCAACTTAGTCTACCAAGGGCCAAGGGCTCTCTCAGGACCTAGGAGCCTGGTGTGTGGTGCAGTTGGCTCAGCCAGACCTGGATTTCCCCATCATCTCCTCCCCTCTGTTTAGACCCAATGGCCTCTGCCAACCATATGACATTTTTATGGGTTTGGTCAGATAATATGACCCTAAAGTTAGTCCACAAGGCCGTGAACTTAACTTGGACTAGCTCACTGTGAATCCCTCCCACATGGAGCCCCAGACATTATTGAAGCTAACCATATCTAAGGACTAAGTCCATTTGGGACTGTGGGTTGACAATGGCAGCACAGGTATCATGGAAGAGAGCCGAAGTTTGTGCAAGGGCATGTGTAGTATTTTGAGCGAGTTGATTGACAGCGGTAGCAGTGGTGATCTGGATGTGCAAGGTGATTGAAGCAGTGGTGGCTGCAGAGACTGCGGTAACTATAGACACAATGATGGCAATCATGTTTTTTTGTGAGTGAAGCATAAGGTTAAACAGGGGGCTTGCTGCCCAACCAGTCTCTGGTAAGGGGTGGGCACACAGGCTCTGAAAGGCAAAATTGTTGATTTGGGGGTACAGGACACATAGTATGAGTCACTGCACAAGTAGGAGGTCTCAGAGATTCCAGAGAAGGAAGCATTGGCCCCAAGAACAAGGAAGATGGGTCAGTGGTGTTGGTCTTTAGGTCGCTAGGGCGGAGGAAGAGTCAGTTGGAGGTGAGGCAGAAAAGCAGACAGAGGAAGGAGAGACAGAAGTATTTCATGCGGTATCAATGGGAGACTCGGGGTGGATCCCTCTGATGACTACAGGATGAATGGAGGAGTCATTGCCAAAGGGGCAAGGAAGGGAGGAATTGCAGTTGATTGTGACTAGAAGAGAAGGGTTGGGAACTAGGGCTCATACTTCTGTGACTGTGGCCTGGGAGTTGGTGGTGAGAGCAGTACACAGGAGGACCACCAGCATTGGCCCCGGTATGGGGTGGGAGATGCCCGGAGGGGCCAAGGCACAAGCTTGGGTCCTTTATATCTCTCTAGGTGGCCTTATTGGGGTGTTGTGGCGCTGGGCATCGTCGACATTTTTTGGGCTATTCCTGAAGTGGGAGCCTCTTCCTTTGGCTGACTGGTGGATTGGGTGGCAGTGTAGAGCTTGACATCTTTTGTAGGGAGCCACCATTCCACAGGCTGAGCTGCTCCCAGGACTGATTGTCCAGGCTTTGGTTGAGGTAGAGAAGGCCAGTGTCCTCCACGCGGATCCAGTCATTCTTGTGAAGTGGCTTGTGTGGATGATGTAAAGGTGCTTGCCCAGGTGGAAGCTGGGCACCTCTCTGGGCATGTCTCACAGGGCATGTACGTAGAGCAGTGGGGTCCTGATGGCTGGTCCAAGTACTGCCACTCCAGTAGACATCCCTTGGGAAGTAGAGGGGCAGAGGGGCCTTGAGCAGCACTGGCAGAAGCAGTAAGAGCCACAGCCCCACAGCGCCAGATGTTGCCTTTGCCATGCCTCTGGCATTTGGGGATGAGGGTCAGAAACTGTCTGTAGGTGGGGCACTTTAAGGGGTGGAACAGAAGGAGGGGCCAGTGATACATAGGGGGCGGGGGCCTGTGTGTGCCAGAAGAGAAGGGGCAACAGTGCAATCTTGGGATTGCACAGAGGAGTAGATGTTTCTCATACTTGAGGAGGTGAGGTCAGTGGAACAAAGGTGGCAGGGGGTTGGACACGTTAAAAAAGTAGCCTGCTCAGCCACAGGGGGAGACAGATTCCCCACGAAGGTGGTGGCACTCACCTGAGAGGAAGGTGAAGGGTTACCCAAGGGCCCCACGTTTGGGCACCAGTTGTTGTTCTCACGGGCCTGCACACAGGATGGTGAGGCGCAGTCACACACACACACCCCAGACTCTGGGTAGGTTTCTGGAATGCTTCCATTTAGTGAATGCAGTGTAGGGCATTATATAGCACAAGCGGTGGGAGGGGTTTGTGGTGGCTATTGGGATTGGTCTGTGGTTGTCAGAGGAGGGGCTCAAGGTTGGGGAGGACTGGGCAGTTTCTGGCGGTGGTGTGCCCTATAGCTCAATGCTCACTTTGGTCTAAGTTTAGTCAACTGAGGCCCAAGGGCTCCCTCAGGACCTAGGAGACTGGCATGTGGTACAGTTGGCTCAGCCAGACCTGGACTTTGCCATCAAATCACTGTACTCATTTGTCCAGTCACTGCATCACTGAGTTCATTAATTCACTCAGAATCCTTTTGAGCACTTCTTACATGCCAAGAATTGTACCGAGACAAGGAATCCTATAATGTACAACACAGACATAATCTCACGTCCTAGTGGCAGGAAAATGCACATTAGACAAATGCACAGATACATATAAAATCCAGTTGTGATCTCTTAGGAATGGGAATTTTAGATATGTATCAGTGGTCAGTGTCACAAAATGTTACATAACAGACCAGTCTAGGATGCAGTGTCTTAAAATACTGAGCCCGTCAGGATGAGCCCAGTCTGCTGGCTTCTCTGGGCTTGTCTGGTGACTGGTGCAGGTAGCTTTCGCTGAGATGGGTTGGGCAGCTCGTCTGCTCATACCTCACTCTCCAGCCTGGCTGCCCTGGAGGAGGCAGAAGGCCAGGGGCAGGTGAAAATACATAGTGCTTCTGGAGGCCTTGGCTCGGTGCAATCACACTAGCACTTCTGCTCCATCCTATCCGCCGAGCAAGTCTTGAGGCCAGCCTGGATTTCAGTGGTGAAGCAATGGGCATTTCCTCCATGTCAGGAGGGAACGCAGAGTCATAAGGCAAGGGAGACAAGTGTGGGAGAGGAGCCCCTGTGAAGAGCTGAGGCCATTGGTCTGTTGCAGTATATCATGATCGGGTTTATCAGGAGACTCCAAATGATGGTCACAGGAGGCCTCTCTGAGCACCTTGGCTAAGGTTTCTCAGCATCTCGGCTAAGCCAGGTGGGTGAGGAGGTGTTAGACGAAAGAAGGTTGAGGAAGAACGTCCCTGGCTGAGAGCGTGTGCTCTCTGAGTTCCGAGGTAGGAGTGAACTGGAGACAATCGAAAGCTAAAGGCAGGGAGGAAAGACAGGCTTTGGGTTGAGAAGAGGTTGAAGGATTGCAGAGACCAGTATGAGCTGCTCAGTGCAGACCTGCTGGAGCAGAGGCTATATTTGAAATAATGATCACTAGGGTGTCATAAGGTATCTGATGTATTAAGCAGCCAATGAGACAAACCTGGGTGGGCGGGATGGAGTCCTTGAAGGGGGCAGAAAACAACGAGGAAGTAACAGGTCGCACGAGTAAGTGACCGTGCGCAGGGAGGGGTGAAGCCAGGGGCCCCAGGGAGAGGAGCTGGGTCAGAAACAAGAGCAGTGGTGCCGCATGTTAGATAAAAACGGGGTCTGAGGGCCGGAGGGTTAGCTCAGTAGTTCCAGCGCCTGCCTCGCAAGTGCAAGGTCCTGAGTTCGATCCCTGGTAACCACATATAATGCTGGGCGTGGAGACATGCCCACCAATAATCAACGCTGCATACCACAATGCCGGACGTGGTGGCTCACGCCTGTAATCCCAGCACTCGGGAGGCAGAGACAGGAGGATTGCTGAGTTCGCGGCAGCTTGCCTGGGCAACATAGTGAGCTCAGCCTGAACTGTAAAGCGAGACCCTGTCTCAAAAAGCAAAAAAACAAAAACAAAAACAAAAAACGGGGCCTGAGTGTAGGGAGGGTGTGGGGACCCAGGTGTGGGCAAGGAGGTATCTGAGGTTCAGGGGCTGAGGGAGCAGGCGGGCTTGTGAAGGATGCTGGGCTTGGCTGATGAGTTTGGATTTGATGCTGAGGGCCAGAGAAGCCTTGCAGGGCCAAAAGGTTGGGGTAGGAGGGTTTCATGGAAGAAGTATTCTGCTGTGTGGTTGCAGTGGGAAAACCGGAGGCGCTGTGGGGTCCAAACATATGTGGAGAAGACCTGGGGAGGATGCAGGCTGTGGGGAAGCAGGTGTGAATTCTCAGACCCAAGGGCTGCAGAAGAGGTTGTGTCTGGGGTGCGGAGAGGGTGTCATGGAGACCTGAGATGCTCTCGGGCCGCTCTAGAGAAGAGGGGGTGGGTAGACCGTCCTCACTGTTGGTCTCTTCTCTCTGGTCTCCGCCAGAGCTGAAGGCCCCAGGGAGAGGATGGACTTTGCAGTGTAGACCACCAGAACATGGGAGCGAGAGGAAGAGCACCATGGGAGGAGGATGGGGAAGCCATAAAGCAACCCCAAGAGGGGGCAGCGGCAGGAACAAGAGAGGAGTTTGAGTTCTGCTGCGCGACCCGGGGCCAGGCATTTTACCTCTCTGTGTCCACCTTTCCTTTTCTACAAAGAAGTTGCTCAGCTATATTTCCCTTTTCCCACAGTTGTAACTTAGCGTATGATCAGGCTCTCAGGGCCACCTGGGAGAGCCAGCAGGGCTGCTGCGATGGTCAGTGTCAGGAGACACTGGTAGCTGGACTGCAAGGCGGAGGCCGCCTTCCAGGTTGTACAGTAAAGGCTAAGAACGGGAGACAGTGGCAGCTGCTGGTCTGAAGGGCCAGGTGACTTGGCAGGGCTCAAGGAGACTAGGGACTGAGGACTCGAAGGAGGTTTGGCCCTGGAGTGAAGCGAGTCTGTCCCCACACCGCCCTCCCGTTCTCAGAGGAGCTCCCCATCTGTCAGGGACTCAGACTGTCAGGCAGGCTGGTGAGGAGCCCTGTGGGCAAGGGACGCTTCCCCCGACAGGGGAGTCCTTCACTGTCAGGGGCTCCGCTTCAGTGGGTTAATAAAGCCATCCATCAACCTGCTCCATGCCAGGTATCTAAATGCCTGCTTAATGCTACCCCGGGGAGTGGGAGTCAGCGTGAGGGATGCTCAGCGAGGGCCAGGATGCTGAGACAGAGGCTCTCGCCTAATGGGTCAGAGTCTAACTGTGGTGTAGATGTCCTGCACCTGGCTGGCTTGGGCCCTGAGGATGTCACTGTTTGTGAGGTGGCGGTCTGATCAGAGGGGTGGAGTAGGCAACAGGTAGCTACTGTGTGCCATTTGCTCCTGCAGAGGACAGATCTAGGAGTAGGAACAGGTGTCTGTGATGCGGAGCTGCCCACACAGCTGTGCCACGCATCTGCCTCTCACACAGCGGCAGGGACGGGAGGGCTTCATGGGGGCATTGTTGATTACCCACCTCTGGCTGCTCAGGAGACATTTGAGATGCACTAGTGGTTGCTTTGATGGCTGTGGTTGTTCCACAGGTCTGGACTCATGCAAAGAAGGCAAAAAAAACTAAAGGAGGTGAGCTGTTCATTGACTGTTTGTGCCTGCCACTGTACTCTTACACCACGTGCTAGGGACAATTGTTATTTTCACTGTGCAGATGATGAGGCAGGTCCAGAGAATTGAGTTGTATATGACTACACAGCTAGGAACCCAGGTCTTTGGGACCCTGGAACCTCACTGTTACCCGTGATACTTGGCTGCCATCACAGGTTTGGTGTTCCTGAAATCCCTCCAGCTGTGAGCATGTGTTGTCTCTATCATCACAAAGGGGAAGTTCAAAGATATGATGTGAGAGCCTTTCCTGGAAGCTCAGAGCTGGGGTTCAGCCTAGGTTTGTGTATCTCCAAAATGTATTGTCCCTGCCCACAATAGAAAGTGTTCTTTAGCCGTGTTGCTTTTTAAAAAACGTATCTGATGTGGGATTGTGTTATAAAAGGCAGATTGAAGAGGGTGCCATTCTGTTTAGGAGGGGTCTTAGGGCTTATTTTTTTCTCGTCTACTTGATACATCATCCAAAATCTTGTGACCTAAACACAGGTCATTTACGACCTCTCACGGTTTTCTGTGAGTCAGGAATTCAGACAGGGCACTGTGGGTGTGGCTGCCTCTACTCCACCGTGTGTGACCGGAGACCTGAGAGCCGGGGGTTGTCATCTGCTGTAATTCAGAGTCAGCCTCACAGGTCTGATGGTTGGTGCCAGTGGGGAGTCGGGAGCTGCAGTTCCTCCTTGTGTGATTTCCCTGCATGAGCTAGTTTGGGCTGCCTCACAGCGTGGTGTTAGGTTCCAGTCGTGCAAGTAGAAGTGCAGTATCTTTCATGACTTAGTCCCGGAAGTCACAGGACATTACTTCCTGTCCAGGTCACAGGGTGGTGGTGGGGAGTAGACTGGCTAGACAGGTGGGACTGGAAGTATTGGTGGGGCTAGAAATGAACCTCCAGGAGTTCAGGGATGTTAGTCCATGTTCTCAGTCTTTCTGAAATACTCCTTCAACCTCTGGGACTTACCTGCTGTCTCCTGCTTTGTTCTGGGGAAGATTTTTTTTTATGTCTGCTTGCTTTCTTCTTCTGGTGTCACCTCTTCCTGGCCAGTTTAAAATCAGCCCCTCAGGGGCCTCCTAGGTCCTATCTATCCACTTTTTTCTCATTTGCTTTTTGACCAGCAGCTGTATGAGTTGAGATAATTCTGTCAATGCATTCCTTTTATACCCAGAACGTGCCTGGGAAATTTGTTAAAGAATACCCCAGGCTAACACATCATTACACTCCCAAACTCATCTATCTTTTACTTCGGATTAATTCTTTTTTTTCCCTCTCTCTTCACCTCCTCCATAAATCCTGGTGCACTTAATTAATTTCAGTTCCACTGTAAGGTCCATAATACAGAATTGTTCAAGCAAACACAAAATTAATTATTCTATTTACAGCCTTCTCATTGAGAGGAGCATTTCATCTTTCATAATTACATTTTGGAACGTCCAATTATGAATTCAGGCGCCTGCTGTTCTGCATACGGGGACAGTCCATGAGTGTTCTCGAGGTAGGAGAGTTGGGCCAGTGGCCTCTGTGGCTTTTGACACTGATTAAAGACACCGCTGGTTCAACTCAAAAAGGACTCTTTCAGGAAACATTGAGGTAGGGGGCAGAATGACAGCCTTTGGAAGGGAGCACAGAAGAGGGTGGAGAGAAGAAGAAGGTAGGAGATGGTACAGGGTGTGCCAATTTAATGGGGATCTCACCATCAGATCAGATGTTCAAATGGGAGGAAGCAGCCATTCGTTTTTCTAGGTTGGCCAGGAACATTCTCGACTTTAGTCAAGAGTGCAGCCCAGTAACGCAGGCACTTGGAACCCGTTTCATAGACTTTGCCTTAGCCTCAGGTGTGAACTCCGATGCCTGGCTTCTCTGCCTTCTCTCTGGCTCTTGGTCACAGAGGCCCACCCTGGCATCTCGCATCTCACCAAGCCACCGGGCTCTCAGCCAGACATTCTGAGCAGGGTGGGGAAGCAGCTCTCTCTGCTCCCAAGGATCACTCTCAAAAGTCTTGGAGCAGCAATGTTTCTCAGATAGGGCTGGGAAGGACACATGCCCTCTGTTCAGGGCCTGCTCTGGGCACTCTGGGGCTGTCCCTGGAGGGCTGCTATGTGGCTCTGCATGGTGCTTGACCTGTGGAGTTCTGAGACCCTGAGACAGCCCCTGTTTAAGAGGTTATTTTTAAAAGCAGTTCTCATTAGACTCACATTTAGATAAAATTTACTATATTTGTTTAAAAAACAGGTCCTCATTCACTAAAATATTATTAAAAGGAAGACCTACTTCCTGATGTCAGTGTTCCACTGGTACTCTGTAGGGAAAGGCTCTCTTACTTCCTTGCCATCTGTACATCTTACTTCAGAGAGCATGGGCTTCACTGTCACAGAAGGAGTAGCGTCTTTCTTTCCTTTTAAAACATATTTTGAGTTCCTAGTAAGTGCTGGGCATCATGAGGGCTGCCATCTTGGCCGTGTTGCGTGCATTGCTAATTTTGTCCTCCAAACAACCCCGTGACATTCAAAGGTGAGTTCTTGACACACAGGAGCCTCGTCTCAGAATAGTACACGAAGGTGGCCATGAAGAGCCTTGAGAAAGGTCTGAGTGGACCCTGCTAGTTCAGGGAAATAGTTTAAGCCTTGAAAGCTGTCAGATATATGGTAAAAATAGCCCACTCAGACTGCATGTATTGGAACCCCAGGTCTAGCAAGTGAGAACTGGGGGACTGTAGGCAGATTACTTAACTGGTTGGTACCTCAGTTGCCTTGAACTTTAAATTGGGGTAACAGTTCCTATCTCATTGGCCTGAAATGGGGTACCTGACATTGTATGTATAGCTAGCTTGTAGGAGAGCTGGCATCAGGTCTCAGTTTCTCCATCTGTCTCATGAGTAAGTTTTGTGTAGAGATAGGTGAGAATGATGCATTTGGGAAAGTTCCCTGCCGTGGCTCACAAAAGCTAGTCCCTGGGGATTCTCGGACTTCTGCGGCATGGGAGGAATTGGCTCAGCAGGATGCAAAAGGCCCTCAGTGTCTGTCGTCCATCTACTCATATTTCTAGCACATTGCTCCTGATTACTACCCTCCGACAGTTTTCTAGCTCCCTTGTGGAGCTCTGGAAGGGATCCTACCCTCGCCAGCTCTCCACACTTGCCTACTTCTCACTTTCTTCTCTTCCCACTGTGCTCCAACCATATTGCTCTGCTCTGTGTTCCCGACCTTGCTGACGTTTCCCCATCTTAGGGCCTTTACATTAGTCCTTCTCCTTGCTATTCACGTTTCTCCTGCAGCTCTTAGCATGACTGGCTTAGTGTCAATGGCGTCTCTTCAGAGAAATTTCTCTGACATTTCTCCCCTTAGAACAGCACTTAGCTCAATCCCCCTGTTATCTTCATGGCCCTTATCACGATCTGAAACATCTTTGTTTTCTTGTTTACTGTCTGTCTTTAAAATACTGGAATATGAAGACCCACTGGAGTGGGAGCTATGACTGCTTGCTCAGTTCCCTCTACCTGCTTCATGGTAGGTACACAATAAGTATTTCTATGTGAATCCTTACGTTTACCCCCAATGTGACAGGACAAGTCTGGGATGAAGACTTTAGAACATCTTTGATGTGATTATCTGTAAAGCAGATGATCTAATTTTCTCTTCACATGAGTTTTCTGATTTTGAGGAGCCTTTCTGCATTTGAACAGAGCCTCAAGATGAGGGAGAGCCATTGATTTATCTCCTAAGTGATTTTCTGCAGCCCTGCCCACATCACATAATTACTTGCTTTTGTGAGCTGAGAATGTTTTCTTGTTGTTCCACCTGGTGGGTTTGTTTTGTTTGTTTAATTAGCTATTCATGGCAAGGACTCCTAGAAACTGGAGGTGAAATGGAGGTCTCAAAGGCGAGCTGGGGTTCCAGGGCAAGTGTTGACAACAGACTGGAATGAAGACGACATCAATTGGGCACTGGGCTAAAGTATTTCAGTTAGTATCATGTCCAATAGTGAGTTTCTGGGATGATGAGCAATTTTGTTAATTAAGTCTTGTAGACATTATAGCTTTATTTCTAGCAGTGGGACTGGAGCTCTTGGGTAGGAGCTTCCAGCAGCTGTGACAGGGCCATCTTTGAAGAAATAGGCCACAGATACATGGGAAAGCTGAGAAGGAAGGGAGGGTGTTCACAGGCAGGAACCCCATTCTGGGTGCATTCTTTTCTTCCTTTTCCCTTTGGCCCCTGACTGTCTCTCTTAGTCAGTCATGTCCATGGGAATAGCCCAGCTTACTGAGAAGATAACGATCACGTGTAATTTAAAGGGAGTTTCTGAGAACTTAGCTTACAGAGAGAGCTTAGCTGTCCATCGGTGGGGGCCCAAGTCAGAGCTTCTATCTCAGTTTTCTACTTTCCTCTATTTCACTGTTCCCTGAGTTTTACTTCTGCCACCTCTTCTATCTCTAAGGCTCAGATAGCTTGTCTTTAGGCATCCACTCTCTTGTTTCCCTGCATAGCCCTTTTCCAACCCCACACTCTATTTTTCCTGGAAGACCTTGATAACAATTTTTTTTTTTGCTTTTTGAGACAGGGTCTCGCTTTGTAGTTCAGGCTGGCCCTGAGCTCACTATGGTGCCCAGGCAAGCCGCCGCGAACTCAGCAATCCTCCTGTCTCTGCCTCCTGAGTGCTGGGATTACAGGCATGAGCCACCATGTCCAGCATTGTGGTATGCCGTGTTGATTGTTGGTGGGCGTGTCTCCATGCCCAGCAGTATGTGCAGTTACCGGGGATCGAACTCAGGACCTTGCGCTTGCGAGGCAGGCGCCGGGACCACTGAGCTAACCCTCTGGCCCCCCCTTGATAACAATTTTGTGAGTATACTTGCTCCCAGATTTGGTCCTATAATTTTTCCTCCATACAACATCAAACCTGATCATTCTATAATGTACATCTGATCATGCCACCTCCCTCAAATTTCTATGGGGATTTTCTAGTCCTTTTGGCTCAGCCAAAGTCATTTTTTAAAGATCTGTTGACCCCATGGCCCTACCTTTTACCACTCTGAATTGCCTTCTGGTCTTTCAATAAGGTGTCCCTTCCTTCTACTAGGAACATTTTCTATGCTTCAGTGTCTGAGTCCTGGTTTCTTCATAATGGGCTGGTTGCTGACATGGACCTTAGATGTAGTATAGCATAGTCTCTGATTTGTTCACTGATTTCTACCAGCTTATTGCTTAAAAATAATTTAATCATTTCCTAATGGCCATTTATCTTTGGAGTTGGCAATCTCAACAGCAAAATATATCTAAGTTAGTGTTACAGCAAATTTGGCAATGTTAGAAAGTGGTTCTAACAGTGGGTCTGAAGTTGGTTTGGATTCAGTCTGGGTTCTATGATGACTTCTGTGTGCTTGGATGGCTTCCTTAACCATATTATGCCTTTGTCTCCCATCTGTAAGATGGTATAAAATAGCTCTTGGTTCACAGGGGTTCTCTAGGATTAAATGGGATAATACAGTAAAATATGTTGCCTCTATCACCTTAGTCCTCATCACTGCTGACATATCACCACTGTCATCTTTGTTCTGTCTCTTCTTCCTCCTTCTGTTCTTTTCCATCCACATTACAGCAATGTTAGGAAAAAGAAAGCCAGTGTTTTAACAAGAAAGTACTGTACTGTAGACACTTTCATATATGCTATCTCATTTGTTCCTTTTTATGCAGACACTGTATTTTCCCCTTGTCCTTATGCCTCTCTCCATGTATTCTTGTATAAAGAAGCCAAAGCTAAGAAGGTAAGACTAAACCCACAACACACAGCCAGTTAGGGGCCAAAATCTCCCTTGGGGGTCTTTCTTATTTCAAAGTCTGGCTGATGAAGTAGGAAAATGAGGAGCTATTCGGAGGAAATTCTAAAAGACTTGTTCACAAATAAGCTACTTCTACATCTCAATTAGTTGTGATCTGTTTAGTGTTATTTTTTCTGAAAGCAATTTCAGTTTTTTCTCTAGTTTCAATTTTTTTTGTTGTTCACATCTTATATGCTTAAATATTCATAGGCTCTACAAGATTTCATTACAAACTCCTTTAGCAGTCCCTCCCCCCACTTTAGGGCAACTACTTCCTCGTCTTTTAGCGGATTTTGGTGTTTACCTCTGTGGTTCCATAAAAAATGTTTTTCTTTAGTCCTTGTTTTCTAAATTAGGTAGAATATCTCACCAGATGAGAATTTAGGTTTCTTTCCTTACTGTCTCCACCATACTCAATACATCCTTCTCACCTACCTGCATCCTCTCGGGTATTATACCATAATTTCAAGATCAGCACTTAATATTTTCATTGTTATGAATGGCCATATAAACAGGCTTCACTACTGATCTAGGTAGTAAACAGATGTTACGTTTCTTTTCCCACACAAATTTTAATTTCTCTGAAGTTAATATTCTTTTGGTTTTGAAGCATAGTTGGCTGTGTCTTTACAATTGATTCAACATGTTGATAGTCGCCCAAATCACTTGTCAAGATACAACACATTGGCTATTGTATCACTTTTCTTCTGGGAAAAGTCCTTGTCAGGCCTGTGGCTTGTTCCATTCTGGCCCATTTGCCAGCTCTGTCTGATACACAGCTGTTTTCTTGGGCTCTTTTTTCACCATTCTACTATGGATTCTTTATTGTTCACTCCATTAATCTTGTTATCTTCTTTTTAGTTTACACACACAGTTTGGTGAAGTTGGTTCTTTCATTGTGTCTTTTTTTGTTGTTTTGTTAACAGGGATCAAACTCTGGACTTTGTGGTTATGAGGCAGGTGCTAGAACCACTGAGCTAAATCCCTGGCCCTCTTTCATTGTGCCTTAAGAGGCATTAAAGAGATAAAAAATCCAAAATCTTCTCATGTCTGAATATATCATTTTATCCTCACTTAAATATTTGTCTGGCAGTAGATTTGTTATCTTTCTTCATAATTTAAAGTTCATTTTTTGGTAGCCAACATGCACAACAGTCCCTGACAGTTCTGGCCTTTGCATTCATGCTCTGTAAGTGCCCTCTCACACTTACAACAATGACAGTGGTTGACATGGGATATCATAACAATGGTGGCCATAAAAGATGTGCAGTGTCTCACTTGTCTTTTTACGATGGTCGTCTCTGAGGGAAGTCTGCTATCATGTTTTGAGGACACCCAGTCAGCTTTTGGAGAGGTTTGTGTGGTGAAAACCTGAGGCCTTCCTCCAACAGCCAGCACTCAACTTTCCAGCCATGTGCATGAAGCACCAGCCCCAGTCAAACCCTCAGATAACTGCAACTTTGGCTGACATCTTGATTATAACCTCATGAATGACCCCTGAGCCAGAGCCAACCAGCTGAATTTCTGATCCACAAACTTTGTGAGATGTAAATGTTCACTGTGTCTATAAGCCTCTGGGTTTGTGTATGTTATGCAGCACAAAATAACTGATACACACTGTGTGCCATTGTCTTCTACTTGTTGAGAAGTCCGAAGCACTCCTGCTTTCTGAACCTTAATTTGATTTCCTTCCTTCTCTCTTCTCCTTTCTTGTTCTCCTCTCATCTCCCCTTCCCTCCCTTCCTCTCCACTTATAAACTATTTTATTTTTATCCAGGGTCTTAACATTTTCCCAACACTTCATAACCATATGCCTCATATGGGACTAATTTTTCAACTATTTTTATTTTTGCTCTTTTTATAAACCTTTTAGATGAAAACTAGTAGTTTCCACTGGTGGTGAATTGTCCAGGATTTTTTTTTTTTTTTAGACAGGGTCTCGCTTTGTAGTTTAGGCTGGCCCTGATCTCACTAGATAGCCCAGGCAAGCCTGGAACTCAGTAGTCCTCCTGTCTCTGCCTCCTGAGTACTGGGATTACAGGTGTGAGCCACCACGCCCAGCATTGTGGTATGCGGTACTAATTGCTCATGGCATTGTTGTATGTGGTTACCAGGGATCGAACTAGGGACCTCTCACTTGCTAGGCAGGTGCTGGAACCACTGAGCTAAATCTCCAGCCTTCCAGGAATTTTGATGACTTCTCCCTCTGTTGTTTTTAACCCCCACCATTTAGATGATGGGCATCTTTAACTTTCTTATCTTTTCTCTTTCATTTTTACTTGTTTGTTTTAAATTCTATTATCTTGGGAGTATATTTATGTTCTGAATTTGCTTTTGAATTTTAGAATTCAAACTCTGTTACACTTAAAATTTTTAAACATCTTTTCTTAGGTGTGTTAGTTTGGGTCTTCTTAGAAGTAGATGGAAGGCCGGGCGTGGTGGCTCACGCCTGTAATTGCAGCACTCAGGAGGCAGAGGCAGGTGGATTGCTGAGTTCGAGGCTTGCCTGGACTACATAGTGAGCTCAGAGCCAGCCTGAACTACAAAGTGAGACCCTGTCTCAAAAAAAAAAAAAAATAAGTAGATGGAAAGATAGAATTAACTACATGAGAAATTTTTAAGGAAAGCCACCTGGGAGGGCAAATAAGTGTGGTGCTTGAAGAGATGGGGAGAGCTGTTAGATCGTGATGAGCATTTAACCACTCTGAAGGACAGAGGGAAGAGAGAAAGGTTGGGTAGAAAAAGTATTAGAATGCCATATAGTTGGAAGAAGGTTTTGGCAAAGCTAGTAGGGTGATTTCAAATGAAAACCACCTATAAGAAGGGTCCTATGTCTCCCCAGAATGGACATGTTACTTAGTATCTCTGCTCTGCTCAGCCAGTGGTTGAGAGCAAATGTGGGGATGAAGGCAGTGGCAGCATCTGGGACAGTTGGTCCTCTGCTTTCAGGCTGGAGACTTGAAAGGCTCAATGTTGTGGTGAACACATAGCCAGATCAAGAGTGTGATTCTCTGGGGCTGGAGATTTAGGTCAGTGGTTCCGGTACCTGCCTCGCAAGTGCAACGTCCTGAGTTCCATCCCCAGAAACCACATACAATGCTGGGTGTGGTGACTCACACCCACCAGCAATCAATACCACATACCACAGTGCTGGGTGTGGTGGCTCACACCTGTAATCCCAGCACTCGGGAGGCAGAGACAGGAGGATTGCTGAGTTCCAGGCTTGCCTGGGCTACATAGTGAGCTCAGGGCCAGTCTGAACTACAAAGCCAGACCCTGTCTCAAAAAAAAAAAAAAAAAAAAAAGAGCATGATTCTCTCTCCAACCCACGGTGTAATGAGCCCAGAAGGATTTTTTTTTTTTTAAAAAGGAGTAAATCAAAAGGGTGGAGAAAACAGGAAAGATGGTAGGACAAAATTTTGAAAGTTGGATATGTATTTTTATTTTTTCACATTTACTCAGAAATCCTTTGAGATATTTTTCTTTAACCAAGGGTAGCCTACTAGTGACAGTGATATGTAACAGCCTACAAATAGCTTTTAGATCTGACTACGGTATTGTATAAGTGTAGTTAGTCTTCATGATAAGGTCTATAGTAAATCTGCATAGGATGGAAAACCAGAACCAACAGGCCATTCAGTTTAGCTCAACAGAAACTTACTAGACTGTACTAAGAGACTGGGAATATAAAATGAGTTTTGGGTAGTTCCCTGAGGTTATCATTGTCCCTGTCTCTAGTACCCCAGATCCTTGTGGAGACCTTGTAGGTGCCTAGGGTGAAGGTGTGGGTATCTGTGGACATTCTACTTTGTCATCCTCTTAGATGAAATAAGTCTGTGCCACCTTGACCTGGCTCCTCTCACTCATCCCTTTTTCTGGCCTCATCTCATTTTGTGTCTCTCACACTTCAGCCTGTTAAACTGCCCTCTACCATCTCTACTTTGCAGGAAGCAGGAGTCTAGGGACCCTACACTCTACTGTCTGGCTTTAAGGGCAGAGGGTCTGATCAGTGCCCTGGGAATTACCTGTTTCTAAAAGGGTGTTGGGAAGGGGAGTGTGGTGGGAGTGAGAGAGATGTGGTGCTAATCCTGGCTGAGGATTTACCTGTTGAATGACGTTGGGCAGATTCTTTAACAAGTGACCATTGGGTGAGGTCCCCTCTCTGCGCAGCCATATAGCTGGACTCTTGAGGGATGAAGTGTTGTAGGGCCAAAAAAAAAAAAATAGAAAGGAGGGTTTGGAGTGGGGCTGAGCCCAAACTTAAGTTCTCACATCCTCAAGAGGTGAATATGGTCAGTTTCTACAGTCCAGGATATTGGGGTTTCAACGGGTCATGTAACTTTCCTGGAGTCCCCATAACTCTATTGCCCTGTGTTATAGTCAGTGTCCCCAAGGTGTGACCAGTAATGTGATAGCAACAGAAACAACTGCTTCAGACCCACTCTCTAGAGCCATTGCCCTCTTCTTTCTGCCTATGGAAAGGCTAGAAATATCAGTCCATTTGGGAGAAGGAAGACTGTCCCAGAGTTTTAGACAGACCAGCTTGGAGTGGGCAGGGAGACTGAGTTGTGGCCTCACATAAATCCAGCACTTTTTGTGCTTTCGTCATGGTAGAAGCCACATCCCTGGCCCCTAGCAGAGTGGCACCCACAGCTAATGTCTACAAGAGGACAACTGGTGCTCCTGTCCTTGGCATATCTGACCAGTGGGCTGGGCATGTGTGCTAGGCTGTCAGGAAGAGTTATCTCCAGACAGGCCCTGGGCCTGCCTGCTTTCTCCTTCACCGTCCCCTCCTAATTCATTTTCCGCCTTTAATGTACTGTTGTGGAGCTTCCTCTCCCATTAGGGCCTGTAATGTGCACCAATTCCCTTCAGCTTGACTGCCCTTAATAGGCAGCGTAAATAGAATTTAGTGTGGCGTGCACTAACATCTCTATCCATTGTCCAGAGATTAAATACTTGCCACCGATGGTTCATGCATCATCAGCCTCGAGCCCAGCTTCATAGCTCCCAACCAAAGGAGGATATTAAATTAATTTGCAGGTTGCTTTAGCAAAACCTAACAAAAAAAAACCTCCATGGGAGAGGTGGGGCTGATACATATGCTTACCATCAATCAATGGTGGGTGGGAGTTGTTAGAAGCCATGGACGGACTCCTGTCTTGTCCATCTTGGGCTGGGCCCTCGGCAGGACCACACTGCTCAGCTACCTACTTGTGACCTAGTATCTACAGCTTGGTTCATGGTTAGTTCTTCTATTAGCTTTGGATTCAACTTTCTGGCCTGAGTAGTGGAGTGAGTGATGGGGAATGGTGAGAGAGGACTGTGGGGGACTCAGCCCAAACTGCAGGGGCAGGTTCTTTCTTTGTAGGGGTATAGCCAGAGGACAACCACTGGCTTTGGCTCTAGTTGGGAGACTGCTGAAACCTGGCTTTGGACAGTTTGGCTCCTTGGTGTCTTTTCTTGTCCAAACTCTGCCTGGGTGGGTGTGGAGTTCTGGGTTCTAGATGGCAGACAGTGAGAAGCACAGGCCTTGCTTCTGGAATTTTCTAGCCTTTTTGTCTTGGATGATTTGTGCTGTTGGCCACAGTGCTGTAAGGAAGACTGATTTCAAGCAGAGACTGATGATCCAGATATAAAGAAGGGGTTTTGAAGGCCTAGGTAACAGCTTGGTCTGACTTAGGGAATCACATGGGCTGGACCTTTAGGGAAAAGCAAGGAATGGGGTGTTCCAAGCAAATGTCTTAGAAGTGTCTAATGGGTGATGTTGTTAGTGTAGGAACTAGAGTGGCTGGAGGACACAGTGGGTGTGGGGAGAGATGGACGATGAGGTGGGAGGAGAGATTTATATGAGGGCAACTGGGAGCCATAGGACTGGGAAGGGTGAGTCCCAATCCTGGTGAAAGTCTCTGAAAGGTGATAAAAGACCCCATCCCTCCTCTTAGCTCTGGCATGCCCTGGGAACCAGAGAACAGTGCTCATACTGAGCTGGGCATGAGGAGAAATGCTGTGTCTGGATTCCTGTCCTGTAGGCTCAGACTACCTGAAGCAAGGTTAGTGGAAAGGGGCAGGAGAGGGCTTTGGCTCACAGCACAGGGTCAGAATGGAAATGCCTCCAGCCGAAGAGAACAGTTACTCTCCCAACAGGGTTAGGGCAAGAATAGTGGGCATGGAACACCATGCCAACACCCTCTAAGTCCTTGCCCAGCGGACAGCACAAATCAGACAGACAACTTTTCCCAGGGAGGAATAAGAATCCCAGGACTTCATGAGCACCTGAGCTCGCCGGGATCAGCCCGCACGGCCACCACTTTGCTTCAAACCAGGGTGACACTTCTCCCAGAGTTGGAGCAGACGTGATGGGTGTGGCGAACATTTCTTGCTTTCAGATCTGCTGTCCTGTCTTTCATGACCCTGTGACAGTATGGCAGTCCCTGTGGTGGAGGCTTTGGAGGTAAGAAGGGGTGAGGAGAGGGAGGAGAGACCTCAGCAGTGGTCCGAGGCCCCACCGTGGGCCACCGGCTCCTCCCTGACGTCCACCTCCAACAGCGACCTCCACTCCTGGTGGTTTATTAATAGCTTTTAACATGATCATTTGGACTAATTGAAAATGAGAGCAATGCTAATTATGGCCCTTACATTTTATTCCTTTTTTATTTAAAAAAGATGCTAAAAGCATTTATCGAGTAGTTTCTGGGGAAAAGAAATTAAAAGGTCTACCCCCTGGCTGTTGTGATGGCTTGGTCTCCTGCCAGCCCCTCACACAGGGGTTCTCACGGTTCATTAATGTGATTTAAGGTGTCCAGTTGACCCTGTTATAGAGTCATCAGTGGGAGGTGCGCAGACACCCTTTGCTCACTGGCGGCTCTGCCTGGGACAGAAGGTGGAGGATGGGGGAGACCGCAGGAGCCTGTCGGCCAAAGCCCTCACCGTGGCCCTGTCTGTGAGCGTGGCTGGAGTGTGAGCCCGGATATGAGAATGAATGCTCTTCTGTGATTATAGTTCAGATTACAGGTCATGGGCCCTACTAAGCTCTGGTAGGGTTGGAGCCCATCTCCTAGTCATCTTCTGGCTCATTTCCACTTTCCTTCCCACTCGTCCTAGGTTTTTTTTTTTATTGAATTCTTTATTGATACATTTTATATATACAGTTCACAATCACAGTCAACATTGGGGAATTTGTACTAGTATATGAGAAGTTAATTCTCATTTTTACCCATATCCCTACCCACCCACAACTCCCCACCCCTTATATACATGCTATTTCTTTTTCTTTCTGAATCATATTTATTCTTTCCCCTCATTACATTCCCCCACCACATTCCCCTTGAATATTTCCTATTTTAATCTGTCCTCTGGACACCAGAATGCTGATCTCTGGACTTGCCCTTGGGCTTCTCACTGGGTTTCTCCAATAGGAGGCCTTGGCTGGAGAAGTGGGGGGAGCGAGGTGGGGATCTTTCTTTCCTATTCTTTTCCTGCTTTGGACCTGCACCAGCTCTAGTGGTTGTTGCCTTGTAGGACCCTTGCCCTGATGGACAACCCCTCTTCTGCCTTAGTCCTTCTTTAAGCCCTAAGCATGGTCACTAATTCCTAGTAGTGTTTCCTTAGTACTGCTGGTACATCTTTAAGCAGTCTCCTTGTTAAAGATATTTCCTGTGTCCCAAGGACTTTGATTCTAGTTTTTGCACAATTCTTTCATCATTGTGAATCCATTGTCTGAAGAAGAGGGAGTGTTCACCAGGTGCTCACCCTAAAGCTTCCCTGTCTTCACACACTGACCCTCCTCTTTGCCATAGGCTGAGCCTCGGATCTACTTCTTCCTTTCCCTCAAGTGTACAGTTCTGAGGGTGACCATTCACTTACTGTGCCTGTGACTAAAGGGCAATGGTCCTGTTCAGCACAGTCTTCATCTCCTCCCCAGTTCTTTGGCTCTAACCCTAGCCTCGGATCTCTCACCTGTGGTCCCAGCCAGGAATGGCCTTGTCCTACCTGCCAGGTGCCTCCCGAACCCGCTCAGCAAACCTGAACTTTGACATAGACTCCCTGTTAGAGCTCTCCTAGAGACCCCAGAATAAAGGCTAATGTCCAAAAGGGGCTTTCAAACTCACATCTCCTCCCAAAGCATCTGTGCTTGCCCTATGCCAGGCTTCCTGCAAAGCTGTAAAGGCTGCTGGCAGCACATCAAGGTGTGTGTAGGGGTTTCCAAGTGGGTCCTTTTGAGTACAGCATGGAGCTGTGGCTGCGCTGGTGGTTGTTAACCAAGTAGACGCAGCTCAGGGTTACATATGAAAGTGTGTGCACTGTGTTCAAGCATGTGTGCTCTTGATGAGAGCCCTGTGGGGAGGGGACTCACCAAAGGAAAGCTCTCTGGACACACCCAGATCTTCCAGGGTAAATTAGTCCTGAGAATTCACCATCCAGAATCCCCTCGTCCCAAAGTCAAGCTCAGAACTCCTGACATAAGCACCCACCCTGTGCTGTGCCAGACTAGATGAGTGTTCACTTGGACTTCAATACTGACTACAGTAGTCTTCTTGGGTCCTCAGTATCTTCATCTGTAGCAGGACCAATGTCTTTTAAGAGTCATGAGATTCTGTTTCTCTAAGGAGAAACACCTGAGTTTTTTTTGACGTTAGCACTATTGGCATTTTAAGCTGGTTAATTCTCTGTTGGGGACAATTCTGTCATTGTAAAGTGTTTAGCAGCTTCGCTGGCCTCTCCCCACTAGATACCAGAGGCACTGCCCCTTCCCAGTTGGACAAAAAATGTCTCTAGACTCTGTTGAATGTTGCCCTGGGGGCAGTTAGTCTGGTGAGCACCATCGGTTTGAAGTGATGCTAGAGGCTCGAGTGTGCCCGGCAGGCATTTGTACAGACTCTCGGCGCCACTCTGGACTTGGTCGTAGGACTTGGAATCCTCCAGCTGAAGTCTGGGGCCCAGGCTTGTGCCTCTGAGCTTCATGAAGCTGTGGGGTCCTGTCCTCCGGGCCATTCCTGCTCCCAAGGCCAAGGCCTCATGTACAATGGTACCTCCATTCACAAACCTAATTTGTTTTGCCATTTTGGGGGAAGATGGATGCATTTCTTTTCATGTGGGGGATGGGCACGGTTGTGTTTGTGAGTTTGTGAAAGAAGCAAAATTTTATTGAATGCTTTTCTCTGAGGACTGAATTGTTTGTGAACAGCAGCACTCAATGAACCGAGGTATTACTGTATTCAGTGGTTGGACAAGATGTGTGTGTCAGTCCAGTGGGGTGGAAGGGCGACTGAGGAGGGGCAGGAACAAGGCTGGTGTATAAAGTGTCTTCAGTGTTGGGTGGGGAGGAGGGATGGAGACCTAAGTGACCAGAAGTGGCCACTTTCTGGTGCATCACTGGATGTTACTAAAATCCATGTGCTTCCAGGTTTTTTTTAATTCACAAAATATTGAAAATAGTTTTGGATTCGTGAAGCCCCTGTGGGTTGAAGCCTGGATCCTTCTTCCCTCTCTGAGAGCTGGTGGGTGGGGGGAGCAGTGAGGCATGGAGGACCATGAGGGCAGACAGGGCTACTGCTGGAGCCTGACCTCCTTCCTTGTGGCCAGAGTTGGGGATCAGGGTGTGAACTGAGCCCTGCACCTGGCTTCCTTTATCTCAGCCTCCCATGGCCCTGTGAGGCAGTGCTCATCGCCTCTCATTGCAGTTGAGGAGACTAAGGCACGGAGAGGTTAAGGGCTGGTTGATGCAGCTTGCTGTGACAGAGCTGGCTGAAGCCCAGGTCGAGTCCAGGGCTGAGCTGTCTGCTGCTATTCCATGCTGTATCCCCTTCCAAGTCCTGGCCTTTCTGGTTGCCTTGGGTTTCATCAGGCCTGGGTTGCCCCATGGAGGGGCTTCAACCCCCGAATGAGGCTGGCTTGGGAACATTTTGCACACGACCCCACCCCCACCCTGTGCAGCTGTGTAATGAGCCCACATCTGTTACCACCACATGTTGCTCAGTGCTACGCAGATGTAAAGTCTCAATTTTTCTAATTAGCAGCAACACGAAGTCTATCTTAATTTTCTCCTCCCCTCCCTCTAATAAACGTGATATTAACAAGGTTACACGTCTGCGTTGTTGCTGAGTGTAATTGAATTAGGTCGAAGATTTGATTAGTGGGTGTGGGGCACTGGGGTCTGGTCAGGCTGAGGGGCTGGGGAAGGAAGACCTGGGTCCCAGACCTTGACAGGCCTTGGGAT
>PVIC010011608.1:26028-41244 GCA_004025085.1 Thryonomys swinderianus | reverse complement strand
GCGCCCCGGTCTACCTGGCGGCCGTGCTCGAGTACCTGACGGCCGAGATCCTGGAGCTGGCGGGCAACGCGGCGCGCGACAACAAGAAGACGCGCATCATCCCGCGCCACCTGCAGCTGGCCATCCGCAACGACGAGGAGCTCAACAAGCTGCTGGGCAAGGTGACGATCGCGCAGGGCGGCGTGCTGCCCAACATCCAAGCCGTGCTGCTGCCCAAGAAGACCGAGAGCCACCACAAGGCCAAGGGCAAGTGAAGTCCACGACACTGAAAAAGGCTGAAGTCCCATTTGTATCCAAAGGCTCTTTTAAGAGCCACTATACACTCACAGAAAAAGCTGTTAGCTGTTACTTTGATATTATAATACTGCCAAACATCTTAGGCAGCCAAGCATTTTAAAATCTGTTTCACTAATCTTTTACCAGGCCATTCCAAACTAAAAGTAAAATGCTTGGAAATAGGATTGGGATAGCAAACTGCTCGAATGGAGAACTTTAGAAGTATTGCAGATTTTCCAGAAAGAATTTAGACAAAACTTTTAACCAAAGTAACGGGAAATTGGTTGTTTGAGGTACTGGTACGTGCTTTGTTAATTTACAGCCTCAAGTCCAGTGGTTCCTAGTGCACACGGGATTTGGTGATAGGATAGCCTCAACGCGTAGAGAAATTGTTTTTCAGACATTTAGTCCGCAGTTGGAGCCACTTCGCCAATCAGATTCTCTTCCAGTAAACCAATAATACAGGTTACCTATCAGCCAATGAGTTTGTTGCGCGGGACTTTTGAAAAATTGTAAGCCAATCAGAGTGCTTCTCAGTATATTTAAGGACAACTTTGAAGTTACAACCTGCACCTATATTTTTACCTCGCCTACGGTAGTTTCGAATGGCTCGTACTAAGCAAACCGCTCGCAAATCGACCGGCGGCAAAGCCCCGCGCAAGCAGCTGGCCACCAAGGCTGCCCGCAAGAGCGCGCCGGCTACCGGCGGCGTGAAGAAGCCGCACCGCTACCGGCCCGGCACCGTGGCGCTGCGCGAGATCCGCCGCTACCAGAAGTCCACCGAGCTGCTGATCCGCAAGCTGCCTTTCCAGCGCCTGGTGCGCGAGATCGCGCAGGACTTCAAGACCGACCTGCGCTTCCAAAGCTCTGCCGTCATGGCGCTGCAGGAGGCTAGCGAGGCGTACCTGGTGGGGCTGTTCGAGGACACCAACCTGTGCGCCATCCACGCCAAGCGCGTGACCATCATGCCCAAGGACATCCAGCTCGCGCGCCGCATTCGCGGAGAGAGAGCATAAAATTGCGAAGGTCTCAACTGTAAAGGCTCTTTTAAGAGCCACCCACAACGTTTTAAAAGCAGCTGTACACAGTTCTACTTAACGTTGTTAATGTATGAAATTGTATTTACTTACACCCATGATAAATTAAGCAACATGACCATTGAACAGTGGTAACTGGTGGGGTTTTTGGACTTGTAGGATACAAATTCCCCGGAATTTTCACTACATGGTCAAGAATATGATAACTTTGCCAGAGATTTAGCTCAGTAGTTCCTGAGCCTGCCTAGCAAGTGCAAGGTCCCTGGTTCCATCCCTGGTAACTACATGCAAAACCGGGCGCGGTGGCTCACGCCCACCGGCAATCAGTACCACAGAGCACAAATGCCGGTGTGGTGGCTCAAGCCTGTAATGCCAGCATGCAGGAGGCAGAGATAGGAGGACTGCTCAGTTTGAGGCTTGCCTGGACTATATAGTGAGCTCAGGGCCAGCCTGAACTACAAAGCGAGACCCTGTCTCTAAAAAATATACGTGTGTGTGTGTGTACACCAAATTAATGAATATCCATATATTTTCCCAAACTCATTGAAACTGAGCAGCTACAGCTTTTTAAAAATAAATCTTCAAAGTGAAACTAAAAGTACGATGTAAGGAGTAAGTCAAATTTCACCTAAGCTAAAATCCAAGTGACTGAAAACTCACAGTACAAAATGGGGTTGTTCGGTTTGTTTTAGGGATTGGATGGGGGGGAAGTCATAAAACTATATAGTGCAGGCTGGTTTTGAACTCGAGCCGAGGTCGATCTAGAATTCAGTTATTTCGTGTCTCAGTCCCCTGGGATTACAGGTTCTTGCCGTGATACTCAGCTGAAGTACAAAATTACAAATACAATGAGTATAATGTGAAAGTATGATTATAAAAAACTTTTTAAAAGTCAACACCAAATTTAGAAACCAGCATTTTTACTGACTCCACTATAGCATTATAATGCTGTTTCTATATATATATTATTTATTTATTTATTTTTGAGACAGGGTCTGGCTTTGTAGTTCAGGCTGCTCTGAGCTCACTATGTAGCCCAGGCAAGCCTCAAACTCAGCAATCCTCCTGTCTCTGCCTCCCGAGTGCTGGGATTACATGCATGAGCCACCACGTCCGGCACTGTGGTATGTCATGTTGATTGCTGGTGGGAGTGAGTCACCACGCCCAGCATTCTATGTGGTTAGTGAGATTGAACCCAAGAATTTGCGCTTGCGAGGCAGGCGCTAGAACCACTGAGCTAAATCTCCGGCCCGGTTTCTATACTTTTGACTGAATATTTTGGCTATCTTCAGAAAAAATTTTTGTAATATTTTTTATAAACTAGAAAGAAAATTCACTCTTTAGGCGGTTACTCATTATTTTTTCATAACTTTCAAGAGCTTCTGCTAAAAGGAACGAATTGGTAATGTCAAGTTTTGATTTTGTTTAGAGTTGTTTTCAAATTTGGGACATCCTGTGAGGCTTCCTCTGTGTATGAGAGGTAAATTTGGAGGAATTCTTCCCAGTCTACCTACTGGCTATGTTTGAATTGTTCATTCTTTCCCAACTTGTGTTCTCTCCCGGAGATGGTTCTGTGAAAACCTGAATGCTTAAGGTGATGACCAGCCCTGTCAGGAATCCAGGTAAATTGTCCCAAGCAAACGAGGAATTTTCCTTGAGGACCTTGTTACACCGAACTGGCCAGCAATAGCAATGGACCTATACATGAATACACCTGAAATTCACATTACAAATCTCATTAATCCCATAGTAAACTCATCTTCAGTTTAATTTTTTCTTACTCTAGTTCCAAATATCAGTATCCCATATCTATCAGACCAAGACTAATTGTAATTGAAGGAAAAATTGAGTGAAAAATAAAAAGTCTTACCCAGCTAGGACTAAAATATCCCATAGTCAAACAAAAACCAAAACAAAGCAAAAATCTGAGGCAGACTGGGTGTGGTGGCTCACACCTGTAATCCCAGCACTCCGGAGGCAGAGGCAGGAGGATTACTGAGTTCAAGGTTTGCCTGGGCTACATAGTGAGCTCAGGGCCAGCCCGAACTACAAAGCAAAACCCTGTCTCAAAAAAAAAAAAAAAAAAAAATTTGGAGACAAATTAAAGTGCATACCTAAGGACCCACTCAAGGCCTTAGAATTGTTACAGACTTCACGTTTTACTTTGTTTTAGCTTCAGGACAAATCTTTCTCTGAGCTCTGGCATTTTGAAGTTTCTCCGACATTGTGTTGTGTTGTATACATCTCCACAGAGTTGTGTTGTATACATCTCAACACCCTGTGTTGTGAGTCACCTAGTCAGAGGTGATTCCTAGGCCTCTTAGGATGCTTTGAGAGGTATGGGGTGGCAGTATTGTAGATGTAAAATCAATTGAAAGGAATTTGAACATAACACATCCAGTGCTAAGGTCAGTTTGGAAAGTTTTATAGATCCCTTCAGTACTGAATACCATCTTCCTTTACAGAGGCTTTCATGGGAGGAAATGACAAACAACACCTTCTTCTGGCAGCCTCTGGGTCAAGTGCTATGTGAAGTGACTGGCCTGTCACTACATTTCAAGGCAAGCTCTCTGCTTGTCAATTTTTCAGAGGCATTTAAACCTAAGAGATTTCAATGCATTGGTCCAACCCTCACCAGGCAGTTTTATTAGGCCCACATCCTTCATATTTTCTGATCAATAAATTTGCCCCAAAGCAGATTATCGACTACAGTTTCTTCCTCAAAGGTCACTCTGCTTCAGAATCAAGGAAACCACAAGCTAGACATAGAGGGGCTGTGGTTCGCCTGGCCTGGGTTACTTTCTGTCACCAGAGTCAGCTGGTTAGAGAACTGGTGAGAGGTGAAGTGGGTAGCATTGTAGAAAATAGTTTCTTTAGTTTAGCATATGGGGCAGCTAGTTAGGAGAATGGCCTGAGATTAGAGCTAAGTGGCCAGCCATATTGATAAGAATTAAAATAAGCATAGTGAACTAGGACTTTGGACCAAGAATAAACTTCCTCAGGCAGCAGGAAAGAGTCCCCATCCTACTAAAAGGAAACAGCCACTCCCCACTAAACTCTTGAGATCTGAGTTTAAAAATGCAATGATTATATAAACATTGTAAACTGCAAACAAGTACAAAAAAAATAAATGAAAGAAAAAGAATAGATGAGAACAGAAGAAAGAGAAAACGGTCCCCAGAAGGAAAGTAAACATTATGAACTGCAAATATGTACTGTTAATAACATTTTTAAAATTTTTTTGGTGAACTTCCTCAGGCATCCTGTAATGCAGTCCTATTCCTACTAAAGTGATATGCAGGCACTCCCTAGTAAACTCCTGGGTTCTGAGGAATTTAAAGTGCAATATAACCAGGATTCTTCTCTTAAATCTCAGTTTCTTTTAAACCCTACATATTGAAAAGCTGGGTTAGTTTCACTTTCAATGGATCGTTTTAAATCCAGAGAGCCATCTGTGATAGGTGCCACTAAACAAGGCAGCAAGAATATCCTGCTCTGCTTATCTATGAGTAGCTCTCCATCAAGAGGTTCTGCAGCTACAGACTTAGGACTTCTGGAAATCCAGGAGCTGTTCTTATTATTATTTCCAACAAGAACTCTCCTGATTTTCTCCTTTGGACTCATGGCTTTAGTCCTGGATTTTGTGAGACCACGAGTTCAGTACATGTGGTAGTGGTATCACTTCATAGGGATATCAGGTCTTAGGGGAACCCTAGGACCAAAACAGAATTACTGTTTCCTTCAGACTGTACAGAGCAAGTACAGAGACCACCAAAAAACTGTACACACAATTCACAAAAATGGAAAACTTGTATAAATATTGTAATACGAAGCTTATTGAGACATGATGAGATTCATACAAGTTATAATTAAAAGAGGTAGCCAAAGTAGGTCGTTAGTTTCCAGATTGGCTTATTTTGTAGTTCGGGCTGGCCCTGAACTCTCTATTGTAGCCCAGGCAAGCCTCGAACTGACAGCAAACCTCCTGCCTCTGCCTCCCAAGTGCAGGGATTACGGGTGTGAGCCACCACACCCGGCATTGCGGAGTGTGGTACCAGACTGAACTCTGGACCGTGAGTTTGCCAGGCAGACGCTGGAACCGCTGAGCTAGTTTCCGGATTTTCGCAGCAGCATGGCAAATTGCTAGTTGGGTAACCTTGGTCACTGAGATTGCTGCACATGCATTTTCACTTTCTTCTCTAAGGACTGGCAGTGTAGTGGGTTTTGTGCAATAAATGACATTTTTAGAGTCCCCCATACAAGGGTAATACAATGTATTGAAAAAATCTATATATATATACTATCTACCTTTTCCTGAAATCTTTGGCAGACTATCTTTGTGTTTTACCATTAGTTTAATAGCTGTGCTTTTCAAAATGGCAGCGACTCACCATTTGTGGCTATGAAGCACTTGAAATGTGGCTAAAACCAACTGAGATGTGTTTCAATTGTAAAATGCCTACCAGATTTGAAAGACTTCACATACTTAAATACTAACTTAATGTTTTTAATTACTTATTGAAATAATACTGATTAACATACTAATTTGTTTTTGCATTACCACTTTGTTTTTGCTTTAATATAGCACTAGATGATAAATATATGGTTCTGGGCCTTGGCATGGTAGCACACATATGTAATCCCAGAACTCCAGAGGCTGAGGCAGGAAGATCACTGCAAGTTTGAGGTTAGACTCAGCTACATAATGAGCTCAAATGCAGCCTGAACTACATAGTGAGGCCCTGTCTCAAAAAACAACAAAAAAAGGACAAATTTCTGAAGCGCTTATGAATATCTATGCTATTCACAGATCATTTACATCATTAGTGTTGTCAAGCTGAAACTAAAACATTGAAACTGAATTTGAAAGCAAAGCCTTTTGTCCACCCTCCTCCTGCTGAGAGTGACAAAGGCCACCGCCAGGCCCTGACCCTGGTGCCATGAAGTAGAAAATCACACTCACTATTTTCTGGGCTCACTGATCTTGACCTGGTCCCCTGTAACAAAAGCCTCAGTTCTTCAGTTCTAAAACTGGGAGTAATCATGACACCAACCTCATAGTGTAGCAATAAGAATGTATTCAAAACAAATGTAATCAGCAACAGCATTTGATGTGCTATAAATTAAGTACTAACAAATTACGAGATCTCTGCTGAGCATGGTGGCTCACAGTTGTAATCCCAGAGGCAGAAGGATCACTGGAAGTCCAAGCCCAGGCTGAGCTACTCATGACTCCAAAATCAGCCTCTTCTACATGGTAAAACTGTGTCTCAAAATAAAATAAAGAAGAAAGAAATTGCTACTTCTCAGGGTTGTTACCACTTAATCTCTATTCCCTTCTGAAATGATGCAATCTTTTCTGCAGGGAGCATGCTCACATCCGGCATGGATTTCAAGCACAAATATTGTTACCTTGCTCTCAGGTGTTACATAGTCCATTCCTGGAATCTTGTCTTTACTCATTTTTCTGTCATTGGATCGCTGTGCATGAAAATGTACTATAATCAGCCCTACTGTCTGTGTTACTCGCACTTCTGTCTTCCTGAACCATTTCTTGAATTTTCATGGTTGAGTAAGTCAGCAGTTTAGTTTATGAAAAATTTCGACATTTTTAGCTGAACAGCAGTGTTTGGAGAATTATATGAATATATTACTGCTGTTTGCCAATATTTATTTATAAACCTAGAAAAAGTAGAAATGACAATGTTAATAATATCATAGGTTTTGAAAGGAATCAAAATGTTACCATTAAATATGCCATATTGGCATCGATTATTTTGAGCTAAATGTAATTTAACAATCAGTGGACATAGGGCTTGTCTGTTTTCATCTTACCTATCTAAAAATGGGGCAAAAACTACACTTTGAATAGTAGAATGTTTCCCAAGTGAAATGTCCTCTAGAGGAAAAGAAGAGGAACTCTTACTGGTGCAGATAGAGACCTAGCACTGAGAGGAACTTTAAAGTCTTCTGAAGTAAGGCTCACTTTCCATTAGCTTTGTACACATACTTCCTACTCACTTGCCCTAAACTTACTGAAGCCTAAACCCCCTTTCCACTATCAGTGTGATTGTGTCTAAAGAATCTTCGTTAGGTCTCCTGTTGCTGCAATTTGACTTAACCTGAGCTAAGGGAAGTGGCCCAGTGGCAGTTCAGATGGTCCAAAGACCCAGGAACCGAGACAGCAAGAAGCCAGGCAGTAAGACTCCACAAATTTCTCACCTATCCCTGTCTCTGCGATTCTGTTCTGGTCTATTTTCTGTCCACCTGGTGTCAAGGTTTCTCTGTTGTAGTATAAGAAAAGGCACACCCAGCCTCAGATAGCAGGGCATGTTCCTAAAATTCATTTCCAGATTCTGAGTGCAAAATTATTGATTGGCTCAAATTGGTCCATGACCGCTGGATCAAGCTATTTTTTAAGGTCAGATACTCTGTCTTCAAAATTTTAGTTCATAGATGTTGTGTATTAGAAAACACTTTTAGCTGAAACCAAGTTGAGACCAGAGACGGTTCGGATGAAACCAGAGGGCATTCTAGAGTTGCACTGTGCACACTTTCACTATAAGCCAGCCACAAATGGCTGAGCAGTGGCCATGGACTCCGATAAACTGAGATGTATTACATAAAAATGCACAGAAGACTGGAAAGACAGCATGAAAACCAAAAATGCAGAAGATCTCACAAATACTTTTCTATTCTTTTTATGTTGGCTGATATCTTAGATATATAGTATTAAATGAAGCACACAACTCAAAAAATATATTCACCTATTTCCTCCCATCCTCTCCCCTTTCTACCTAGTGCTAAATTCCGAGAGGGAATTTACTCGCACTAGATTTAGCCTTAGGTCTCCAAACTGCAGTGCCTGTAAATTAGGCCTCATCTATGCAACAGAAAAAAAAAAAAAAAAAAGCCAGAACTTCTGGGTCCAGGAGAAATTCCGCGGTTATGAAAGAATGCAAAAACACCGACTACGAATGAAAACTAAAGCCTTTTATTAGAAATAGGCATTGCGTCTCCTCGATTCCAGTTTAACACTTTGTTCTGCTTTGCATAGATAGTTTAGATGCGCAAGTAAGCATTTAAAAACCTCAGAGTTTAAGTGGAAGACTAATAATCGTCACCCAGAGTGACTCAAGCGTAGGAAACCTCAGTTCACGATGCCCGCAGTTCCTCTGTGAACCCGACTCTGGACAAGGAAAACAAACCCCTCGACACCCCCCCCACCCCCCACCCAAGGGAACGCAAGGCCTCTCCCACCGCGATGGCAGACTTCATTTTCAACTCGCCCCTTCCTGTGGAAAACCTCAAGATGGAGCTGCCGAGTCTCACCCTCATCTATGTCCGCAGGGCCAGTTCTTAGGATTGCATCACAGGACTGACTGCTGCAAACAACAGGAAAGGACTTCACTGGCTGCCGCACAGCGACAATGATAAAACAGCTGGGAATCGCGGGGCCAACCCAGGCGCAGGGCGGGACTTTCGAATCGCCCTTAGTCCAATCCGAACGAATACCCGACACGGAAACCGGTTGTCGTCCCAACTCACAGCAGGGGCGGGGCTGACGGCCACCCCGAGTCCACCACCCCCGGAAAAAGTCTCTGGCTGGGCAGCCGGGCGGGGCGCCAAGGGGAGGAACCAGAAATCGCAGATCAGCTCACCGAGCCCGCGGACACGCCCCAGCAGCGAGGAGTAAACAAGTGTCAGCGCTTTCTCCAGAGAGCTGTGGTGGCTCTGAAAAGAGCCTTTGGGGTTGCAGAAGCAGCCATACCAGCAATCAGCTTACTTCTTCTTGGGCGCTGCCTTCTTGGGCTTTGCAACTTTAGGCTTGGCGGCCTTGGGCTTCACGGCTTTGGACGCACTCTTGACCTTCTTGGGCTTGGCAACTTTAGCCTTCTTGGGGCTCTTTGCCTTCTTGGCGCCAGCAGCCGCGGCGGGCTTCTTGGCCTTCTTGGGGGTCTTCTTGGCGCTCTTCTTGGGGGTGGCCGCACCCGCCGCCTTCTTGGGTTTCTTGGCGGCCCCCGCGGGCTTCTTGGGCTTGGCCGCGCCCGCCTTCTTGGCTTTGGGCTTGGCCTCCCCGGAAGCCGCCTTCTTGTTGAGCTTGAACGAGCCGGAGGCGCCGGTGCCCTTGGTCTGCACCAGGGTCCCTTTGCTCACCAGACTCTTCAGCCCCAGCTTGATGCGGCTGTTGTTCTTCTCCACATCGTAGCCGGCGGCCGCCAGCGCCTTCTTGAGGGCGGCCAGCGACACCCCGCTGCGCTCCTTGGAGGCGGCCACGGCCTTGGTGATAAGCTCGGACACCGGGGGCCCGGTAGCTTTGCGCCGCTGCCCCGCAGGCTTCTTAGCAGCCTTCTTCTTGACGGGGGTCTTTTCTGCTGGGGGCGCAGCGGCGGTAGGCGCAACGGCAGGAGCGGTCTCGGACATCTTGAAGTTCGAGGACGCGGTACTTAGGAGCCGCCGCCGAAGCTGTATATATAGAGCGCAGGCGCGCGCTGATTGGTGCGCCCGCCGCCCGCCCGGCTGGCAGCCTCTGAGCCGCCTTGCTGCGCCCAAGTTGTGTTTGTTTTACCTCACAAAAAAGAGAAAATATTAAGATGCTCTGCATCAAATCACCTGAGTTTGATCAGAAGAGGATCCCAGAAGCCTTAAGCTTCGGGCTATCCATTTCTTTTCCTCATAACTTCAAAGACCGCTCGGCCAGGCGTCCCCAAATCCCCCAACTCCAGAGGAAGTTCATGGCTGTCAGAGACCACTTTCTGTTTTTCTTCTAAATTACCTGGTCGCTCCTTTGCTTCTCAAAGTTCTTTTTTCCAGGGATGATTAGATACATCCTTCCCTTATTTTAGGAACAAAAACGAAATAATTTCCACCGTAATTTTCACGATAATTTTGTTTCTTCGCGAGGGAAGTAACACAGGTCCTGGTGACTTCTTCGTACAGGGACACAGTAACTATGGAGTAGGACAAGAAGTTCCAGGGCCAGTCCACGGCCCTTAGGGTGTGAGGAAAGGAGGTCGTAAACTTTGGGGTAGGGGTCCTGGGCGGTGGGAGATTAGGGATTTCAATCTTTGACTTAAAGGCATCGAAACTATCAAATCCCTCTTTTCCCAGGTGGGGCGGGGCACCCCTTTCCCTCTCCAAAGCCAAGAAATTGGGTTGCCTTTATAAAGCTCTCAGGATCCCCTCGGAGTTGTGCAGGCAGGGGGTTTGCCCTGGAAAACAGAAGTAATAAAGAAGAAAAGAGTGCTCGCTTCGGCAGCACATATAATAAAGAAGAAAAGAGTCTTCTTAAGCCTGCCAAGTAGAGTTAAACTGCCCCCAATAGACTTGGCAGCTAGGGACTTTGAGATGATCTGCTTTCAAAGAAAATGCGTATGCATGCACACATTCATTTACTTACTCATTTGTTTATTTATATAAAATGGTGGTTTGTGTATAGAATATATAAAATCCCTGCAATACAGACATGAATTTCAGTCCATGAAAACTCTAGGTTACTGCAGTAACAATAATTTAGGTTTATCACTATAGAGAAGAACCTGTAACTGGAAACTCAAAAATGGAAATAAAACAGTTGGATTTAATAAAACAAACCTTTTACATAGATGAACCGTAGCTTTGCAAATTTTTAAACGGGCAGGAAACGTACTAGAACATAAGTTATACCATCTGTAGTTGAATTGAGTGTCACCTCTTTCATCCCCTCTAAACCTACCTATCTATATAGTCTATTCTAAAATTTGTTTCGCTAGTTTAAGGTTTGCTACTTCATATTTTTATCTGTTTGCACTAAGAAATTAATTTTTTTCCTGGAGATAAAAGGCAGAATAAATGTTCTGCTTATATACTAAATATAATTATGTACTTAGATTTAGGGAAGTGTTAAAACATCAGAAATCCTTGTTTAAATATATATCTGCATGAAAATAGAAGTTAAAAGTGTTAGCTTTATATTGTAAAGTCAAAAGGGGTTATACAAATTGAGTTCACTAATGTTTGAAAAACAAAGCATATTCTTTTAGACTAAGAATGGCTCCATGCTTTCACTGAATAACATTTAACATTCCGGAACACTGTCTACAACTGCTTATGCCCTCTGGGAATTACCAGCCTAATGAGATTAGGGATGGATGAATTAGCAGCAGAAAACCACTTTAGACTGGCCTCCCTCTGAGTGAATTCTGGTATGGAAATTGTGAGAAAGTAGTGAAAGTATATAAACAAGTGAAGTGTCTTCATTATACTAATATTTTAAAGAAAAAAAAAGTAAAAGCATGTCACTTTTCCTGCATTCTATGTGCAATGCCCCCTGCCTCATCTGAAACTAGTTGAATGTTCATATCTTCCAGGACCAGGGTAGAGTTTTCATTCCAAAGTGAGTGGTCTTCTCTGCACTATAAATTACCATCCCTGGTGTGAAAATCACTGGTGTGGAAATTTGATTCCTGTGATTCAGTTTTCTAATACAGACATTTATGTTGAACCAATAAATCACATCTATTTACATAAAAATCTAAAATCCAGACCTCAAGCCATAAGAGTAGCCAGGCACTCAGGATTTTTGCCCCCAATCTCCTGGTAAAGGAATTGAGAGGCAGAAATATAAGTAATCTGGTACCGCACCTACTTTGGAAGCACAAGGGCCCAAGTTGGATCCCTGGTACCGCAGAAAGAAAGAAAGAGAGAAAGAGAGAAGGAGAGAAGTAAAGAGAGAGAGAGAGAGGGAGTGAGGGAGGGATGGAGGGAGGAAGGAAGGAAGGAAGGAAAGAAAGAAAAAGAAAGAAAGAAAGAGAGAGAGAGAGAGAGAAAGAAAGAAAGAAAGAGAGAAAGAGAGAGAGAGAGAGAAAGAAAGAAAGAAAGAAAGAAAGAAAGAAAGAAAGAAAGAAAGAAAGAAAGAAAGAAAGAAAGAGGAAAGAAAGAGGAAAGAAAGAAAGAAAGAAAGGAAGGAAGGAAGGAAGGAAGGAAGGAAGGAAGGAAGGAAGGAAGGAAGGAAGGAAGGAAGGAAGGTGGGAAGGAGGAAGGAAGGAAAGAAAGAAAGAAAGGAAAATAAAAGAAATATAGGAAATCCTTCATGAGCTGGGATATAATTTAGGGGCGCAGGGCCAATCTGGCAAGGGTGAGGTAGTGAGTTTGATTCCTGAAACCAAAACAAGAAAAAAAATTTTTCTTCAGATACCTTGTTAACCATGTTGAGAAAATTATGCAAAACCTAAAAACAAGGCAGATACTTTCCTTCTAAACCATATTAGAGAATGATATAAAAAACCTATTTATGCCGGGCGTGGTGGCTCACGTCTGTAATCCCAGCACTCGGGAGGCAGGCAGAGACAGGAGGATTGCTGAGTTCAAGCTTGCCTGGACTACATAGTGAGCTCAGAGCCAGCCTGAACTACAAAGCAAGACCCTGTCTCAAAAAAAAAAAGAAGAAAAGAAAAGAAAAGAAACAAAAAGCCTATTTATGTAAATATAAATTATGTAAAAAGCCATATTAGAGAATTATGTAAAAAGCCTATTTATAGGTCATCGTATGCTGAAAGGTAGTGTTAAAAACCAAAACAAAATGTGTTACATATTTAATTTTTTTAGTAGTCACTTTAAATGAAAAGAAATAAGTGATATTAACTTTAGTATATTTTAACTCATTGTATCAAAATAGTACAGTTCAACATATAGTAAATATTTTTAAAAGCAAGATAGTTCACCTTTCTTAAATAGTAAAGCTTCAAGAGCTGGTGTATATGCTACATTGTTTCAATTCCAGTCTGTACAAGTTCTCAGTGACCATGTGTGTTTAGCGGCTACTGTTACAAGAAATAACATTAGAAATGAAATATGAAATTTTTTATCTCTCAATCTGTTAACTATATGATACACCAAATTTTTGTACTCTAGAAATTAAAGAATGAGCCTTAGGAACAGTGGAGGTTGAGTAGGAAAATATTTATTGATAAGAAAGCTCCTTAGGGGCAGGAGGGGTCCCAAATGGGTAGCCAGGGGACCCCAATTCATAGAGTATTTTATAGGTTGCGACCCACATGGGTACAACATGGGCCACAGCCATGATTATCCAATAAGGTGACAAGCATAGTCACTTAAGTAATAGTGTCACTTGAGAAACAAGTCACAAAACGAGCGTGGATGGAAAGAACAAAGATTTGCCTAGGAAATGGTAGATCCAGAAATCTCAGGTCCTTCAATCCAGGTGGCTTATATCTATCTAGACTTCATTAGGACCACTGTTTGTTCTTTGAGGAAGTATATATGTCTAGTCGTCTTATTTTTATCTGGAAGTCTGATTGACAGCCAGTGTATCTATGGTCCCCACTGTCATGTGTTTCTCTTTTGTCCTGACCCTCTTAAGAACCTCACCCTATCTGACTACCTATACTGTTTCTACCTAACTCATTTGTCTATAATCTACCATACTGGACACACAGCACAATTTACAGAGAAGGTAACTTTGACTTTATGATGGATGATTTGGTTTTATTTAGTTGGGGAGATTATTTGGGTTTTTTTTCTGTATTATGCTATGTTTTATTGTGGGAATTATTTTTGTTTTGTGTTTTGTAGGTTTTTTTCACAATACTGGGGCTCAAATCCAAGGTTGTTCTACCACTGAATTGTATCCCCAGCCTTATGTTTTTACTTTGAGACAGAGTCTTACTAAATTGCCAAGATTGAACTTTTGATCTGAGACAGGAGATTAAAGAATGGCAAAGGTGGCTGGGGTTAGGGTAGGATTAGGATTATTGGCCTAACTTCAAGTGATTAAAATCTACTTTTACCTGACCCCTCAAGGGATGAGTTAATAATAGTAGCTATCTCACTAGCAGTGCATGCTTCAGAACAGGAAATGATGGAACTGGTGTCCACTGACTATATGTAGGAAGCCTTAGAAAAAAAGTGTCCAGGAAGGGACTATAGGAGTTTTGTACTAGAAGAAGACTGTAAACTCTCTAAGTTGTTTTTGTTGTAGTTATTGGTTTTGTTCAGTCCCATAAACCATTTTTACAAATAACTCAGAGATTTTCTTTTCTTTTTTTCAATATTTAAAGACAACAGATCAAAAATTAGGAGATTAAATCTCAGCCGAAATATTTGCCCATTAGCCTGCGGACACCTGAAGAGCTAAATCAAAATTGCTGCATTTTTATTACTTGGTAGGTCTTCACAAAAGGGTTAAGGAACTAAGAGTGGACATAGAAAAGCAAACTGTCAGAAGTTATTGAATACATAGAAAGTATTTTAAGAATAATAACACATTTCAATATATCCTTACCTAACTTTTTGGAATTACCATTGAAACTGTTGACACAGAAAACTTAGATCATTACTATTTACTTTATTCTTCAAACACTTTTTCAAATAACTTTAAACTATTTCTAAAAGTCCGACTTTATCCTGTCTTGGAGCTTATGCATTTTTTTTTTCAGTACCAGGAATCAAACCCAGTCCCTTGTGCTTCCAAAGTAGGTACAGTACCACTTGAGCTAACTCCCAGGCCCATGCATATGTATTCTTGTATATTCCCAGGTCAAGACTATAATGAAGCAATTATAAAGCACAAGATCTAGACATATTTTAGATGATAACTTCCATCACAATCAGTATATTGTCTCACATAATGATTATTTTGTAGAAATATGGCTGTAAAAATTTTGCTACATTGTTAATTTGCTAGGTTATTTTTCCTGGGCCATGAGTAAGGTGTACATTAATATTTCACATAATTACTGAGAACTTGGTTAAACGAAGACTGAATAAAAACAAAGGCCAACTGGGCCGGAGGGTTAGCTCAGTGGTTCCGGCGCCTGCCTCGCAAGCATAAGGACCTGAGTTCGATCCCCGGTTACCACATATAATGCTGGGCGTGGTGGCTCACGCCTGTCATCCCAGCACT
>PVIC010011608.1:0-25928 GCA_004025085.1 Thryonomys swinderianus | reverse complement strand
AGAAAAATAAAAAAATAAAAATGTTAGTGGACTAATTAACCCCTTTTCCTATTTACCAGTTTGATTGGGAAACTACAACATACAATTACAGTTTAGGATACTGGTTATAAAACTTAAATTTCAAGTCCTCTTTATGTTCCTAAAGCTAGCAGAATCTCCAAAAATATTTTGTAAACATGTACTATCTATGACAATTACTATTTTAGGAATTTAAATTGTGTATTAAGTAATTTAGTAACTGATAGTTTCTTTAATAACTTTTTAAATGTTACATAGTGTTTTTACAATTATATGTTATATATAAATATATAGCTTATAAACATTTATATTTTATAAGTTTATAGTCTCTCTATAAAAAATGTTAGAAAGCCAATCAGAAAATACCACATTCAGCTGTTTGTTCAAATACCACCAGTCCCATGCAAAACTGAACTTGTAAGATGCCTCCAGGTGGCAGGCACATTTAGGCTGGTGACACAAAGGAAAGGAAAGACAACATCTTGCAGCAAGAAGGTTGTTTTTAATTCCAGTCCCTGTAGTCCAGAAGTAGGTGACCTACCTGTTCCTCAGCCTTCCTTTTTAATCTTCTGTAAAATGAAGATACAGCCTCTCTTGTTAAGAATAGAGTGAGGATGAAATTAAGTAAAAAGCAACCATTGTAGGAAAATATAAGCAGAGAGCAGTGCCTCACTGAAAGTTTATTCCTTTTAAATACTCACACTATGAGACCCTCTGGTTTTATTGACAAATGAAAAAGTTTTCAGTTTCTATAATTCGGAGATACATGACAGAAGCCTTAATGCAACAAGCTCACTCATTTTATTTCCAATTGTGTGTGTATGTCTCAGTCATATCTAAAAAGCCATAGACTATGAGGAAGAGATGGAGCTGGGCCATTAGAAAAAAGAGAAGAGAGTGTCCCTGTACTTGTACATGTGCATGCATGTGATTATTTGCGTGGCCTAGCAGTAAAAGATGAGCAAATAATCTAGGACTAACTCTCGCTGTCATGTGAGGACTTAATCCTTCCTTGCCTATCACTGGAGCTTGTGAGAACACAGCGCACTATGACACTCACATAATCACCCAGTTCCTTCCCCCTCCATCCCAGCCCTGTGTGTGCTTATGACAGTCAGAAGGTATAATTCACTGCTACTAAGAGAAAGCATGGCCCTACTCATCCTGCACACAGCTGAATTCATCTCAATCTGCTCACATGAAGCAAAACTTCCTATTGAGATCAAATTCTTACTGTGTTAACTCATCAAGAGATTTGCAGTTATGTTTCCCTCAACGCATAAATCCTACTTTTATGTTTAATTGTAGCATTGTATTTTCCTCATTTAAAAATTCGGAAAAAATACACAGAGGCAGCATTGTGGTATATTGGTCAAAATATTAATTTTCCATCTCAAATCTGGGATGTCTGAGTTACATTAGTTTTGCTTTTTTCCAGCTGGGAATCTTGGGTACTTAATTTTTGTACACTTCAGTCATATCATCTATAAAATGATAGTAATACCACTGGTTTCAAGATTGTTATGAGGTTAGTGATCTAATATTAAATGCTCTGAGTCTCGCACCCAGAATATTGTGTAATTATATCCAGAGAGAATTTTCAAAAATGGCTTTACAACGTTGTACATACATTCTTGTGTATAAACTAGTGACACAATTCTGTAAATGTTGCTTTATGTGTCTGTAATACTAATTAGGATGATAGTTGAACCTGTCCTGTGCTATAGACATTATTCGTACTGTTTCTATTCCAACTACAAACATTATGCAAGATGATTACCATTGGTCATAACCACTTCACAATGAGGAAGTGGAAACTGAGAATTCAGACTTCTCCAAAAAGTCCTGTAGACTGTAATTTTATATATATATATATATATATATATATATATATATATATATATTGGATTTTATATATATACCTGGATTATTTGTTCATATATAACTGATATATAGAGACATATATGATTATTAAATAAATATTATGTATATATATGAATATAACTTTATTGTTAACTTTGTTAAACAACCAATTGGACTAAAGTGGAACAGGATAAGACTTTTGTCTGCCTGTATTTGAAATTACTGAAATTAAAATGCACTCCCAACTATTAACTACCTAATAATCTGTGTAGTAAATTGTAGATGAAGGCTCATGTGTTCTTGCAAATGTACCCTGCGAGGAACTCATCCTCGCTTCAGAATCACAATTTAGCATCTATCCTGATGTTTTTCCTTATCAACACTAGATGGCGCTCCAAAACAGGAATGCTCGTTTTAGAAACGAATACAACGCTTCAAATTCTTTCTGACCCAAAGTAATTTTTTTTTTTTTTTTGCTTTTGAGACAGGGTCTCGCTTTGTAGTTCAGGCTGACCCTGAGCTCACTATGGTGCCCAGGCAAGCCGCCGCGAACTCAGCAATCCTCCTGTCCCTGCCTCCCGAGTGCTGGGATTACAGGCGTGAGCCACCACGTCCGGCATTAACCCAAAGTAATTATTAACCCGACCTAGAGTACGTTTTCTTTTTCATTGGAAATAAATTATTATTTGACAGGTAATTCTGAAGCACGGGTGAACCATGAGACTAGGAATTCTACGGGCAAGACAGACAATTAAGGGAACAAATCCTCGCGGGGTTCCCTCACTTTGCATGGATTCCTTCGCACCTTCAATTAGTCTATAAATGAGTTGGACTTGGAGCCCAGAAATAAAGAGGACAAGCACCTCTGTGCTGCTACTGGAGAGTAGGAAAAGTTAGATAACGGTGAGACCAAAGTGAATATAAAAAGGGAAGCAATGTTAATTTACTTAGGTATGGAGGTTATATAGATAATTTTAAAGGAAAAAATCTTGAATATTGTTAAAGAAGAAAATCTTTAAAATATTGTTATTTCTTTATATTTTAAGGTAAATTGACCACAGTGAAGAGGATAGTAGGAGAAAAGCCATGCCATGCAAAGATTCACAATACAACTGGCTCTAGGTTGATAGAAAAAATACCAGATAAATTATATCAATGCTGATGAAATAATTTTACTAATAATTATGTGCCAATAAGAACAAAGAGATTTAAGGGATTTGTAAATTTTCTAGGTGTTCACAATCAACCCACCACCGTTATTGTAAACTACATTCCCTAAACAAACTCCAAACACCTCCCTAGAACCAGTGTCCACCAAAGTCCAGGTTGATGAAAAATAGAATTCCAACAGAAGAGAGCCTCATCTTGATTTCTCATCTGCAAAGTGAGAGACATAAATTAATTAAATTTAAATATTCAGTTGATGACTAATAAATTTTAAAAGTTTTAGGTAGAAAACTTGAAATAAAATTGTTTTAACTTTTACAATTACTAAGGCTAATGGAATTGCTGAGGAATAATAATCTATGAAACAGATTTGCTTTCGCTTCAATCTTTCACTGCCCAAAGCTATTTGCAATGTAAGATGTTTGTACAAATACAGCAGAGATAATCCTCCAAATTAAACTGCTGGCCTAGGGGAACCTGTGGATCATTAACTTGGGATTGACATTGTATTACTCAGCAGATTTCAAAGTTCTTTCCAAGACAGAGTATTTTGGTGGACAGTAATTATTACTCACAACTAACCATGAGAGTGTGGAAATAAAGCAAACAGGCTAGAGTCAGCCTGTCCCTGAAGAAGAATACACATTGTGAAATGGACAGAAACTCACCAAAGTACAATCATTCCACTTCCTCAAACCACTGCTGAGCAGGGGATCTAACTACTCCTAAACATTACTCCTTAACACGTATAAGGAAGGACCAAAAAAGGAAGATAAGTTTTACCCAAAAAATAAAGGAGTAAAAATAGCTTGACAGAGAAGCCACTTCCATGTGTTATGAATGGAAGGTATTAATGAAGCACAACTTCTGGAACCAGCAGAGATTAAATATGTTTTACTGTCAGTGCGTCCTTTTGTATTTTAACAATGAGACAAATACACCACCGGTAACTTATAAGAGGATTCTAGACTATCATGGGATAGATAGAAATATCCTTAGGTAAGTAGTGCAACTTACATTAGCAGTGGAAGAGGATGCTAACAAAACTATGGTGAATGTTTAAATGAAAAATTAAAAAGGTAAGCCCAGGGATTTAGCTCAGTGGTTCCAGCATCTTCCTTACAAGCACAAATTCCCAAATTCAAATTCGATCCGCAGTACCACATACCATGTGGGAGGTGTCTTCTGAGTGCTGGTACTACAGGCATAAGACACCATACCCGACAATATCATGTCTTTGTCATTGTCAAATCCAGAGTCATGAGTATTTATGTGTGTATTCTCTAACAGTTTCACAAATTTAGTTCTTGAGTCATTTTGAGTTCATTTTTTGGATATATGGAAGTTGATTTAAATTGTCAATTTGACTAGATTAAGCAATGCTCAGCTAGCTAGTAAGGTATTCTGGGTGTGTCATGAAGATTAATTGGAAAAGAAATTAGCTGAATTGGTAGACTGGGTAAGGAAGATTGCCTTACCATTATGAAGGCATCATCCAGTCTTCTGATGGACAGATAGAACTATATGCAGAGGAGGGTAAATTTTCTCTGTTCTTGTGAGTTGGGTCATTGACCTCCTTCCTTTTAACACAGGAGTTCTTGGTATTTGACCTTCCAGGCTCTAAGACCTAGTTCATTCTATATTGTTATAACAGAATACCTGTACATTGTATTACACTAGATGCCAAAACACTAGGAGCAAACTTGCTTTTAGGACAACCTGCTCTTGAGGGAACAAAATCAGTCTTTTGAGAATTGGTTCACTCCTGGAATAGTTAATTTACCCTTAGGCGCCCTAACTCTGTATCTAAAGAAAAGCATTCATCCATTCATAAGGTTGGTATCCCCATAACCTAATCACATCCCAAGTGATTGAGGGATTAAGCTATGAGTTGGGATGGAGGCACATGCAGACCTTTGCATGGTCGTACACCAAGAGACTCAGGCTCAGACTGAAGCATGCCTCTGGCTTTCCTGAGTCTCCAGCTTTTAACCAATATGTGATGTGGGGTAGGGATTCAACTTCATTCCTTTTGATATGGACAATTATTTGTTCCACTGCCACTTGTTGAGAAGACAACTGTTTCTTCTTCTTCCTCTTCTTCTTCTTCTCCTCCTTCTTCTCCTTCTTCTCCTTCTTCTCCTTCTTCTCCTTCTTCTCCTTCTTCTTCTTCTTCTTCTGCTTCTTCTGCTTCTTCTTCTTCTTCCTCATTTTCCTCCTCCTCCTCCTTCTTCTTGTATCCTTCTTAAAATCAATTAACTAAAAATGTGAAAGTTAATTTCAGAACTCTCAATTCTATCCCTTTGGTTTATATTTCTGTTTTTTAGGGGAGGATGACAATATTCAAATCACTCTAGATGAAATCAAGAAGTTTGATTCTTATAAACTTATTTTGCCTTTCCAAGGTTATTTTGGCCACAGCGTCATATGAGTTTTAGAATCTGTTTATCAATGTGTATTTTTGTGTATTTTCAACTTTGGAAAAAGTTAGTATATTACAAAAAAGGAATGATGAATCATATTTGGAAGTCATAGTAAGATGCCAAAAGCTGGGACAGAGATTTAGCTCTGTGGCACCATGCCTGCCTCAAAGTGCAAGGTCCTTAGTTTGATCCCTGGTACTGGAAGGACAAAAAAGATGCCAAAAGCTACAATGAAATAAACACAGAATCTGAAAACTCCTCATTGTGTATGGATAAAAGACCCAGAAGATTTCAGACAGAGACAGTTCCCTGGAAGCCTGAAGTTAATGGGTGAAGTGAAATGAAGAAAGCAAACAAGAAACTGCAATTTCAGGTGTAGAAATGGACTGACTGAGCAGATAAGGGAGAAGCCCTGACCCCAATTCTGAGCTACTCTTTGGTGGCTCCATCTTCAGCTCCAACCATATAGAAATAGTGGAATAAACACTAACAATTGGTGGTAAGATGGAAATGACATCAAATGGCTCTTGTGGAACATAAGAATTAGAACTGTAGCAAACTAGCCAGGACTCGGATTTCCCTATACATTGGGGAGAGGCTTAGACTGCAGCTCAAGGGCTGAGAAAGATCACTCATTCTGTAAAACCTGAGATTTTTCCACACCTAGCAGAAGTAGTTGAGGAGCTACTTTGCCCTATAAATGTAATGCAGAATAAGATGTGTGTAGAAAGCCATGGGGTGAATGTTATGTAGATGCAAAATAGAACTTCTCCACTCTTATGGAGTGGAAATGAAATGTCCCCAAAGCCCATGTGTTAAAAGCTAGATTATCAGCTTGTGGCACTTTTGGGATTTGGTGGAACCTTAGAAGGTAGGGCCTAGTGGAAGGAAGTTAGATTACTGAAGGGTATGTCCTTGAAGAGACTCTTGGAAACCTGGTCATATTCTCCCTTCCCCTTTCCTCCTTTCATCTTTCCTTCTTACCTCTCCCCTCATCTTTCCTCTCTTCTTTCTTCTGTTTCATTTTTCTCTCTTCCTCTATTTCTCTTTCCTCCTCCTTCTTCTTTTCTCTCTCCCTTTCCTCATCAAGTGAGTGAGTAGCATCCTTCACCACATGGCTCTCACTACTATGATGTACAGTCTCACTTTAGGTTTAAAGTGACAGGAGCAAGTAGTCATGCTGAAACCTCTGAGACTTTGAACCAAGATATATGTTTCTTCTTAAGTAATGTATCTCACATGTTTTATTACAATGATGGAATAATATACCCACATATGATTTGCTAATCACTTTCTTCAACCTGTATACGGGATAGGTTGCACCTTCTAAAAAGATGCATTGTCCTCTCAGTACATGCAACTGCAACTCTATTTAAAATAGGGTCATTGAAAATGTAACTGGTAAGAGGAGTCACAGAGCAGCACAATGAGTCTTCAGTCCATTATAATTTATCTCCTAACAAGAAGAAAAGAGACACAAAAGGGAAGATGGCCAGTTGAAGATAGAAGCCAGACCCAAACCAAGGAACAGGAAGCTATGGAAGATGGGTCAAGGAAAGCATCTGTCCAAGAGCCCACAGTGGGAGCCTAGCCATAACAATACCTTGATTTTGGAATTCTAGCCTTAAAAATACAAGATAACAGATTTGTTTTAAGTCACTGGGTTTATAGTATTTTGTTATGTCAGCCCTAGGCAACTTTGTGCAAATCCTTTTTCTTTTGATAGGTGTTTTGAGACTTTCAAAGACTTCTGCTTTCCTCCAATATTAACTGATGATTAAAATTCTTGACTTTAGTTCCCAGCGGCGGTGGAGGACTAAGGCCTGCCGACCCGCCCTGCTTCACCTCGGAGCCGTGCAGTGAGGACTCAAGTACAGACCCCGAGCGCTATCCCCACCACGGAGGATTGAGGCCCGCCAGCTGGTCCCAACCCTACCCCAGAGCTGCGTTGTGAGGACCCAGGCCCAAGAGGAGCTGGAGCCATTTCCTGCATCCCTCCTCACTGCATCTGCGCTGAGAGACCAGGTAAGATTTTAAAAAAAAAAGGGGGGGTGGAATTTAGCTTCTGTTTTGCCATCTTCTAGATTCCTCTCTTCACCTCTTGTCCCCACACCCTCTCCTATCTTCCTGTCAGAAGCAATACCCAGAAGTAAAAGACTCTTAGGCTGCCCTATCTCTTCTCCTGTACTGTTATAAGAAGAAGGTGTGCAAAGTCTCCAATGGTCTTACAGCATACAGTTGGCACTGTTTTATATACGCTCTTTTATCATCTATTACCTGCTGGCATATATGAGGTTCTAGAGTATAGATGATCTTCATAAATCTGTTAATCCTATTTCACTCTCCTCCTGTCCCCCTACCTCCCTGATTCCCCAGTGACCTCTTATCACCAAAGGGTTCAGGGGGTACATTTACGATCTACATGTTGTATATACATTGCTGATTAATTCTAAATTTTGGCATATGGACGGACATAGAGGTAACTCATGAGCTCAAAGTCTTCAGAATAGAATTTAACAAAACTTTTCATTTTATTTACTGTGTTTAATACTGATATTGGCATTGATTGTATTATGGTAACAAACATGATGTAATTGTTCTGCTCAAATACTTTCCATGATGTGTCAGAACTGAGAACTCTCAAGGGTCATTACAGATTCAAGGAGGACACCCCAGGAAGGTGCCACATCCAAAGGACCCCAGATAACAGAAAGAAAGAAACCTGCAACAAACATTGCCCTGTCATCAGGCAAAGAACCAGACAAATAGCATTAATAACAACAAAAGAGTAGAAATGAGAAAATATACAAAAAACCAGACACAAAGATCACCACCACAGGGAAAGTCAGAGAGAAGGGAAATAGGGCAAACTGAAACTCAAACACCAGGAATGAATGCATTTAGCATTCATTCTCCTACTCTCCAGATTCCAAATTGGGTTTCTACCTCTCAGGCTTGCTGTCATTTCTCCTATTCTTTTTTTGTGTTGGAGGGTTTCGTTCTTCTTTGTAAAACCTTAACTATCATTAGGAAGCACACAGGGAAAGGAGAAATAGAGCAGCAACTGCCACACATTCAGCCACCATACTGAACTGCAAATGAGTTCCTTTAAATAGACAAGAATAAAGATATACTGTTGATAGGAACAAATTCTGTCCACCAAGGACCATGCAATACCTCATTTAAACATTCTCATTTCATTTTAAAATTTATTTTACTATTTCTCATGCAATTTACATTGCAAGTGAGGAGATATGCTCTAGTACAACAGGAAAATAGAAAAGCCCTTGTCTTAGTTATATTTTTGTTCCTGAAACAAAATATTTGAGACCCACAAGTGAAGGGAGGAAATATTTATTTTTAACTTGCAGTGTACAGCGTTTTCAGTCTGTAGCTGGTTGGCTTTGAGATGGGAGGAGGGCAGTATGGCATAGGAGAAAAAGCTCATGGTGAGGCAGATCAGAGGCAGTAAGCAGTGACCTTTCTTTCTTTATTCCTTCCAAGGTACAAGCCATTTGGGTAGTAGCCCCCACACTCAAAGTGTACCATCCTGTTATCCACACCAGAATGATGCTAAATCAGCCAGTGGACTAGTCAGCATTGCACTTCTGTAATCTAGTATCACACGCCATGGTACAGCCACCTCTCCATGAATACTATGTCGCATATAACCAAAGAGGATAATGGGTGAAGGAATAAAGCCCCATGAATTGGTAGACCTTAACAACTCTATTTCATAAAGCAAATATAATATGTAATCCCCAAAACCTTGCTGCTTGTTCTTAGCCCCTTACTGTACTGTAACAGCATTATAGTTTCCATGAATCTCAATTTGCTTATAGTTAAATAAGACTAATAATTTCTTGTCAACAAATGATACTCTATTTGAATGACATCCTACAACTGTTAACAGATATAGAGATCACTAGAAGGTAATTATTATAGAACTCAATTGTATTGTAGATCAGAATAAACTGCGTGATACAAGATGTGATAGAAAAACCCAGTGTGTGTTTAAATAACAATTTTGTTATACTGAAAGATACATAATTATTAATCAGCTTCAAAATCTCCTTTCTTTCAACATATTTATCCCATCCTTCCTGCCATTTTCTGAAGTGGTTTGGAATTTCTTTTTTATGAGGGTCTTTCATTGTGCTGTTGTGGCTGCCTTGATGTCTTGAATGGATTCAAAACACTTACTTTGCATGGTTATTTTGACTTTGGGAAAGAACTAGAAACTGCACAGTGTAAGATCTAATAAGGTGGATGAAGATACACCTTTCCTTCTCTCTGTGTGTGTCTCTTTCTTCATTGCCTTTTCTTTTTTCTTTAGTTTTTTGAGACAGGGTCTAGCTGGCCCTGAGCTCACTATGTAGCCCAGGCAAGCCTTCAACTCACACAAGCTTTCTGCCTCTGCCTCCAAGTGTTGGGATTATAGGCATGAGTCATCTCGCCTGGCATTGTAGTGTGTGGTACTGATTGCTGGGTTTATGGGAGAGAGCCTTAAAGAAAGTAAAAGGTAGCCGGGCGTTGTGGCTCACGCCTGTAATCCCAGCACTCAGGAGGCAGAGGCAGGAGGATTGCTGAGTTCGAGGCTTGCCTAGGCTACATAGTGAGCTCAGAGCCAGCCTGAACTACAAAGCGAGAACCTGTCTCAAAAAATAAAAATAAATTAAAAAAAGAAAGTAAAAGGCAAAAGGCAACCCAATAAATTAAAGAAAAAAATTCAAAATAACATATCTGATATAGGAATTATATCCAGAATATTTTTTAAAAACACAATTTAATCATAAAAAACAACTCCATTTTTTTAAGTGGGTCAAGAAAGGAAAAAACAGAAACAAAGCTTATATGGGAGCTTTGGGAGGGGAGAGGGGGAGGGGGTGGAAGTGGAGAATGGGCCAAGAAATCGAATGGATATTTTTTAGAAAATTTACAAATGGCAAAGAAACAAGTAAAATGAGCATCAGCATTAGTCTTCACTAGGGAAATACAAATCCAAACCACAAGTTACCACATCCAACTCAGGATGGCTGCAGCTATAAAGACAAACAAGAATGGCTGGCAAAAATGTAGAGAAATCAAAACTCTGACTCACTTCTGATGGAAGAGTAAAATGATACAGATATTTTGGAAAATATCTTTAGGGATTCATGAAAATGTTAAACTGAGTTACCATGTAGCCCAATAAATCTAGAGATACCTGAGGGAAATGAAAGCTAAATTCACAGTGAAGCCTGTACCACACCAATGTTCACAGCAGAGTTATTTCCAGTAAAAAGTGGAAACAATTGCAAAGTCCATCACTTGCATGGATAAACATAATGTGGAGAGATATATTCATACCATAGAACATTATTGGTACCCCCAAAACAAAGAAGAAAACCAAACCTTACACTAAAGGAAAAGTTACACACACAGTACAGTTTGTATGAGTCTCTGCAGGAAGTTAACAGTACAGTAGTGGTTGCTAGGACTGGAGGGGGGCAGATTTGGGAGGTGACGTCTCAAGGAGACGATTTCTTCTGGGGAGTGGGAAATACTCAACACCGACTGTGGCGATGGTTGCATATCTCTCCAAATACTGTAAAGCCAACTAACTTTTACACTTTAAATAGGTTGGCTGGTATTTGAATTATATCCAAATAAGGTTAATACGAAAATATTATAACCAACCCCTCAACACTGAATATTTTCTGTCTTATTTCATCTATCTGCCTGCTGTTAGGAAGCCCTACTTCTTAGTGTTGTTGTTGTTGTTTTGGTTTGTTTCTTTTGTGGTACCAGGGATTGAACTCCAGCCCTTGTGCTTCAAAGTAGCCACAATTTAACTTGAACTAAATCCATCACCTTGAAATGACAAAATTTCCGCGGATGTTTAGAAAGGTATTACTCATTGAATTTGTTGGATACTGAAAGGTATTGAAAAAATCAGATGGATGAAATTTTTTAATATAATTTGAAATGTCTAAAGAATTCAGGGTAGTTGAGGGACGTTTTTAAAATCCCAGTGCCCTGCCAGAATGCTGACACAGGTCAATAATCCCAGACTTGAGATTGAGACCAGGGAATTGCCCTGAGTTGCAGGCCATCTTGAACTACATAGCGAGACTGTCTCAAAAAACCGAAAAATAAATAAGCAAGTAAAGTCTCAGTGCAAAGTGTGTGACATGGTTCTTGGGTAATTCAGCTATGTTAACTGTGAAAGATGTTTCAGTAAAATCCGATCTGCTAATCTGTTAATTTTTGTTGTTGTTGTTTTTTGTTTGTTTGGAGACAGGGTCTCGCTTTGTAGTTCAAGCTGGCTCTGAGCTCACGATGTAGCTCAGGCAAACCTTGAACTCAGCAATCCTGCTGTCTCTGCCTCCTGAGTTCTGGCCTGAGCCACCACACCCGGCAAATCTCAGTTAATTTTAACCAAAGGATAAAATCAAATTTTTTACATAAAACCTTATAATTCTAAATCAACAATATTGTCGTTAGATTAGAAATAATTGTTTTGAAAACCCATCGTTGAGGTTTTAATATATTTAAGTACTGCATCAATCAGAAAACGTAGATACGCTTTCCCCGGGTAACAATACACGACTTTACCCACCCCCACAAACCAAATTTCAAGGCGGGGCGACGACCTCAGGGGCCTCAGAGGACGCCCCCAGCCGGCATCCGGGCCCGCAAGGGAAAAGTTCTGTTCTGGACACTGGTTCCTTTTCCCCAGATGGCCCGGAAAGGGATCGCGCTCATCAGGAAGTTTCGGCCGGCATACTGGAGCCTCGGCCACGGCCCCGGGTGACTTCTTGGGTCACTGGGTCCCTGACCTCTCCCGCAGGCCGAGCCCGGACGATGGGCGCCTGGACCGGGCGCGCGCTGCTGCTACTCTTCTTCGTGCCGACCGCCGCCCCGCAGAGGCGACAGCCGCGTGAGTCCTGGGCGCCGGACGCCTCTGCTCCCATGACTCTCCCCTTCCCCTCCGCAACACCCCCCCACCCCGGCCAGGGCGCCCCGGGTCCTCGGAGTGGCTTTCGGAGCCACTACCTACCTACGACTCTCTTAAGTCAAACTTGGTTTCTGTTTGAGCTGAGCCTGGGGTCCTGGAACCCCGAGCTCGGTTTCATTGCTTCCTGTGCTGCCTGAGCGGTTTCTCCAGTCATTAGCAAACCGGAAGTTCCCTCTCTGAATGATTTTCCAGGGATAGTAGGTGGGCACGGGGGCTGAGTGCGTGGGGTTCGAGTCTTTGAGCCCGGCTCGGAATCCGGATTCTACCCCACCCCCACATCCTTCTTGGAGGGGTGGGTAAGAGGCCCCGCAGAGAGGGCTGGCTACCCTGGCCTTCCTGACTTGGCGCCGGTTCTTTTCCGTGAAAATTTATTTCTGAGGGTTCTCTGATGTAACAGGTTCTCTTGTCAGCTCGAATTGTTGATTTGCAACCTGCTGTGTAACTAAGGGGCCTCTTCGAAAGGATGCCGAAGTAATGATTAACATTTACCCGGTGAACCCACCTTTAAACCACATTCTGATTGGGGATCTCGTTGATTCCCGGTATACTCAGGGAAGTAGGAACTATTTGCAGGTTTACTAGTTCACTGGCTCTCAGGTAAACTCCCCTCAGGTTACAAAGACTACATCAATTTGATGTTCCCGCGCCAAATTAAGTTCTACCGCTGCTCTTAACTCACAGTGACTTACGCGTTTACACAGACTGCCCTCAGCACTTTGCAAACACGGTCGCGCCTGAGCTGAGGAAAGCACTGTGTGCGATAGCCTTCCTTTGCAGGTGAGAGGAGCGAGGCATGGCCAGCTCACACGTAACTTTGCCCACTGACACAATAGCTTGGGCAACAGAACTTAGGTCTCCACTTCTCATCTGTGATCCTTAAATATCAGTGGCCAGAGTGAGTCACAGAATTTGATGTTAACCAGAAATACTCACTCTCCAGATGTAAAGAATGAATACCAAACTTGGGTTGCACTACTCTGGACCCAGGGGAGAAGCAAGGAGCCAGGTCTTTGCCCCCTGAAATTTTGCATTCAAATGAGAGAGAGAGAAGACACTTTATGGGTAGGGAAGGCCGAAGTCTGATGAATGCATGTGAGTGAGGGAGGTCAGGGCAAGCCACTCATTCTGACGTTTGAACAGAGATCTAGAAGAAATAAGCATACCTGAGATTAGCAGCATATGCCTGTGAAAGAGAAAGGGAGGAAGGGAGGGAGAGAGAGAGAAAAAGAAAAGGTGAGAAAGATTGGGAGCTAGCTTTCTAAGCAATAGACTAGACCAGCAGGTCCTGCGGGTATTCTCAGTGCTACTGACATTTTTGCTTGGGAGTGAAGCTATCTGGTGCATTGTACAACGTGTACTAATATCCCTGTCTTCCGTTCACTAGATGCTACTAGCTAGTAGCATGCTCCCAGTTGTCACAAACAAAAGTGTCTCCAGTCACAGCTAGATGTCCTTTGGAGACAAAATCTTGTTAAGAACCACTGAATTAGTTCATGTGTTGCGGAGGACACCAGACTGAGGAATTTATTAAGAGCCTGAGTCAAAATAAAAAAATAAAAATAAAAAGGGCTGGGGATGGAGTTCAGCATGAGGCCCTGGGTTCCATCTTTGGTGCCACAGAAAGGAAGTGAAGAGGGAAGGAGGGAGACGGAAAAGAAGAACTACTGAGATGAAGGAAGAGTAAGAAGTACAGTATTAGAAGCAGAGAAGTGTGTTGCGGGCTCAGAGGCCCCATAGGTGAGATCGCAGGAGACCCTTAGGCTGTAGTGTAGACTCTGAGGAGCGACAGAACCTGTCACCGATATTGAAAAGCTCACCCTGGCTGCTCCATAGAAAGCAAAACAAAAAGAACATGGGACAGAGAGACCAGCCAGAAAGCTCTTACACTAGTCCAAGCAAGACATGGTAGAATAGACTGAGTTGAGGCTAGGAAAAAGGCACGGGAAACATTCTAATTCTAGATGTGTGTTTTCTTTTTAAGGAAAGTTGCTAAAAGATCCACATAGGTATGATACAAAAGAGAAAAATTCAAAAGCAACACTGTTCTTTACTGATTTTACTTTATTTTACCAGTTTTGTAGAGGGATGATTTGTGATGCTATTCTTGAAATGGTAAAGACAAAAGAAAACAGTCTTGGAAAAATTGAGGGCCCAGTTTGGGATATAAGTTTGAGATTTCAATCTGATATCTAAGTGGCACTGTTACAGAATATCTGAACCAGAAAACAGATGGCACTCAGAGGTTTGGGGGAAGTAGTCAGCTTTATTTATACCAGTGGACCTGCCAAGGATCTCTCTCTAGAGAAGTCAAGCCAATAATATAGGGAAGATCAGCAGTTTTATAGGACTGCAAGCAGGAAGTACAGACGCAGAAGCAGAGTATTTGGCAGTCTTTGGTTAGTTATTTAATATCATTATGTCTATGAGGCTCAATTCCACAAGCGTTTCCCTGGTGAGCGGAGTTTACATAAAGCAGAGCAGAGTTCTGGTGGGATTTTCTGAGTCTGTTAAGCGCCTCTGGTGACATACTACAGAGTTGTCATGGCTACTCAGGTACCTTCTACAAAGAGCGTAGTTACCAGTTAACATTTAGCTGCTTAATAACAGTTGTCCATTTCAGATATTTCTGTTACCTACAAATTCCCTTTCAATATTGTCAAAGCAGTAATAGCCTTGCATTCAGAGCCAGAGATAAAACCTAAGAATCATCATTTATTCCTTCAATAAGCATTTCTGAAGTACCCACCTGTGCCAGGTGACCCTGAAGGTTTCTAAGCACCTTATTGAGGGAAGGTAAAAGGTCTCGTCCTCTGTTTCTGAGAGCTCTTCTGTGTTTGCTGAATATTTGTTCGAAACTGTGTCTCAGCACATCTTCCAGTAGTTTACACCTAATATTTGTACAGAAGTGTTTGCAGGTGAAGGTTCCTTAAGACTAGTTCTAATTAGCTGTGAACCCTACCAGCTGAGCTCAGCCGCCATGGCTAGGACACTTCAAGATTCTCCAGAGAATGTCAGCTTTAGCAGAAATTGCCCAGTCACAAGTTATAGGGCAAAGGGCAGTTAGTGGGTGCCAGCTGCCTGTGACAGGAAGTACACAGGAGACACAGTGGGGTTGTCATGGGGAAGGATGCAGGACTGTGTCTCACTCTCCACAAAGTGACACGGCCTCAGCTGGCGGTGTCGGCTGATTCAGGTGTGGAGACTCTGAAGCTGGTGCCCCGTTGCCAGTGCTGTGGGCCTCCTGCTCTCTCTCCAGGTTCCCACACCCTGCGCTACCTCTTCGTGTGCGTCTCAGAGCCTGATCTTCAGCTGTCCTTGTTTGAGGCTCTAGGCTATGTGGACGACCAGTTATTCGTGTCCTATAATCATGAGAGTCGCCGTGCTGAGCCCCGGGCTCAGTGGATTGAGGGCAGGACCTCAAGCCAGCTATGGCTTCAGCTCAGTCAGAGCCTGAAAGGGTGGGAGCACATGTTCACTGAGGACTTCTGGACAATCATGGACAACCTCAACCACAGCAAGGGTGAGCGGAGAGGGTTCTCCTTCCTGAGGTGCTGGAGCGGCTCACCACCGCGGACCCTTGTGAGGGAGAGTTGGGAGGATGAGTTTCTAGGGGGAGGAGGGGAGGAGGCAGGTCTTCCGGCATCATGTGGGTCTTGGGGATGAGGGCACAGGAACCTACCCTTTTGGCTTCAGTAACGAGCTGGGGGTGTTGCCAGAGTCCCACACCCTGCAGGTGACCCTGGGCTGCGAGGTACAGGAGGACAACAGCACGAGGGGTTTCTGGAAGTATGGGTACAATGGGCAGGATCACCTTGACTTCTGCCCTGAGACACTGGATTGGAGAGCTGCAGAGCCTGCAGCCCAGGCCACCAAGCTGGAGTGGGAAGAAAACAAGATTCGGGAGAAGCAGAACAAGGCCTACCTGGAGAAGGACTGCCCTGAGCAGCTGCGGAGCTTCCTGGAGCTGGGCAGAGGGATTCTGGACAACTCAGGTATGGTGACAGCACCTTCCTTTGCCCACACTCTAGTGAGGGAGTGGAGGGGTGCAAGGAGTGGGGTTCCTGGCTCAGGACTCAGAGGTGACTGAGGCTGTGTACAGTATTTCAAAGGACTTTCCCAGTCCTAGAATCTCCAGCTTATGATTCAGATGGATGATGCAGCCATGAGCCAACGTTTTACTTTTCCCCTTCCATAGGGCCAAGGAGGAAATATCTGTAAACTTCTTTTGAGCTAGAACAAAACCTTGTGTATATTTATACCTTTTAGGAATTAAGAAATGTCAACCATCCTATGAATACCAAGGCACAAAAACACACAATGATACAGTCCTGCAGAACAGCAGAATCCTTGCAAGTCAAAGTTATTTTCACAAAACATAGCAACAATCACTAAGGCCTGCTATCTTGTGAGAACGTTTCTTGCAAAAATATAGGGTTGAGTGCCAGGCGTGGTGGCTCATGCTTGTAATCCCAGCACTCGGGAGGCAGAAGCAGGAGGGTTGCTGAGTTCGAGGCTTGTCTGGGCTATATAGTGAGCTCAGGGCCAGCCTGAACTACAAAGCAAGACCTTGTCTCAAAAAAAAAAAAAATAGGGTTGAATTCAGCGTGAAATGAGAATCTGTGTATATATTTATGTATCAGACAACAGAGTAGACAGTTGGGTCCATGGTTGTTCTCCATATAAGCGCTGTGTCAGAGGTAAGTCTTTCAATGAGTTTTAGGGCATGAAATGGTGCCTGTCCTGCAACCCATTGCATCTGAAAGGGATACTTCCTTCTTCCAACCCATAGAAGGAAATGAAAGCTGAAATCTTCTTGGCAAGGGTAAAAAGATCCCCGCTCCTCATCCTTCCTCTTTCCTGTTAAGTACCTCCTTTGGTGAAAGTGACTCATCACACGGCCCCTGCGGCGACCACTCTCCGGTGTCAGGCTCTGAGCTTCTACCCCCAGAACATCACCATGAGGTGGCTGAAGGACAGGCAGCCACTGGATGCCAAGGACGGTGGACAGAAGGATGTGCTCCCCAACGGGGATGGGACCTACCAGGGCTGGGTGGCCTTGGCTGTGCCCCTTGGGGAGGAGCAGAGGTATACCTGCCTGGTGGAGCACAAAGGCCTGGATGAGCCCCTCATGGCCACCTGGGGTAAGGACAAGAGCCTTGGGCTGAGAGGATCTTGTGTAGGGGTGCAGGGGTGCTCACTATGGAAGTGAGCAAGGGACCTGCTTTGGAGGAGCAGTCAAGGATTTGCACTTGCTCTTGCTGTTTTAGAGCCTTCGCCATCTAGTGCCCTGGTCATTGGAGTCAGCAGTTTTGTCGCTGTCTGTGTCATCATCTTCTTTACTGGAATTTTGTTCCAAACCTTAAGGAAGAGGCGGGCTTCAAGTGAGTAGGAAGGAAAAAGAGGTGCCATTGTGCCTCTGCCCAAGAACGTAACTCATCTTCTTGCAGAAAATGGGGCAGAGGGAAAGTCCTATCCCTAAGATTTCTCCTCTCTTCCTTTCTTTGGGACACCAGCACATCCTGGAAGCAGAGAGGAGAAAATGTGGGTTTCCCCCAGAGTTCAGTTTCTTAATTCGACAGTACTTTTCACTCACTGATTGTTGTACAGGTGCGGTGAAAGGCAGAGGAGGTTAATACAGTCACTGTGCTATTTTCAGGAGGGCATGGCATCCATGACACGTAAACATAGGTGAAGAACCCTGAAGCTCTAGAGCAGATATGGAGGACGTGTCCTGGCTGGCAGAGGAAGAAATGTTCACAATGGCTGGGGACTAAAAAGGTTTCTGAATCTTGAAGAAGTGACATTTCCTTAGATGAGGTTTAGGACAAGGAAAGGGCTACAAAGGTGGAACAGCCACACATATAGGAAACTCTGAAGCTTCTGAAAAGTGAGAGCTACTAAACCGTGGTGTCCCTGGCTTTGTAGCTGCCAGTCACCAGTTCTGTGTATCTATGCTCGCAGCATCTGTGCTGTAGGGAAATGAGAGAGACAGAAGCCAGCTAATGTATCCCTCTGGGACATTTCATTGTGACCACTGGAGTATCAGTTAAGGAGAGATCGAGTCTCCTTCAGATGATAGATGGATCGTTAGGAAGTGAGACAGGTGGCAAGACCAAGTAGAAAGCAAATGCATGATTTCGGAAGAGGAAGCACAGGACCTAAGATCCAGTAGTGCCACTGCACAAGCGTGGCCAGAGTTGAGATGGGTGAAAGAGGAGAATAAGGGACAGGAAAGAGGCCAGATGATGCCAGGATCTGTGACACTTCTCTCTGGGTCCTTTATCTTCCCAGGAGGAGCCTGTCAGGACTATGTCTTAGCCAGTTGCGAGTGACTCAAAGTCTGCAGACCTGTTCTATGAAGGAGACACAACCAGAAATTCAAAGAATGAGCATCCTTCTGGAGTCCTCCGCACTTTAGGCCAGTAGGACTTAGCAAATGAAACTACCCAAACAACTCTCTACTCTTACCTTTCCGTGTTCATTTTCTAAAAGATCTTCCTCAGGTACCTCTTTGAGTTCTTGCATGTCCATGACCTTTCTTGGAAAAGAATGGGTATTTTGTGTGCTTTGGTTATTTTACAAGAAGGGGGAAGGGACTGTCTTACAGAGAATTTTCCAATTTGCACAAAGCAGCATATAAGTTTTAAGGATTAGTGACACTTGGAGATGGTCCCACCCTAGTATGCCAGACCTGAAATACTATTTCTTGCATTCTGTAATGAAAATCATGGAAAAGATCATTATAATAATGATAGTGTGGCAGGTAGTTATTTTTAAAAAGCATGTGGTATCATATTCTTTTCTGCGCACAGCCTACAGCAATAACTGCATACAATTCTTATAATATTCTATGATGCAGGTATTTAATCTTCTGCCTCTTTTGTGGTGGCAAACCTATGGCATACATGCTGCAACTGGCTCTTTGTTATCATTGAAAGCTCTAAAAGGTTTGCCATCACTGATCTAGATGAAGAAAGTGCAGTATAGAGAATCTTACAACTTTCCCCTGACAGACAGCTGTCAAACCCAGCTACTCATCAGTGTGATCCATACCAGTAATGATATATCCCGGTGGCACTGTCACTGGGGGTAAATGGAGGAGGAGGAGATGGCTCTTTGTTTCATGGCATCTCTTCTGACCTTGATTCATATGAAGGGAACCAGAATCAAACAATCTGTGGAAGTCAGCTGCCATTTTCTTGGTTATGAAAGTCACATTGAAAAAAATAAAAATAATTTGCGGCTGTAGAAAAGTTGACAGTGAATAACATTAAAGTTATAATTTCATTATAACTTTATGGACCAGACAATGCCTCCCTGGGTTCTCCATTGCTCTGTCTCTTCATCTCAGCACAAGCACTGGGCTTAGTGAGGTAAGCATCAGTGACTGTGCTGGGCTTCACCTTGACCTGCCCTGGCCTAGTGTCTGTGGAGTCAGAATCTTGTCTGTTCCCCTGACCGACTGGCTGGAAGAATTCCCAGGCATCTTCCTGCGGCTGCTGGGAGTCTGACTGTCCTCTCCAGCTGTACACATTCAAAACAGTTTGAGCCAGGCTACTTAGGAATAGCTAGACTTTGAGAAAGGAATTTATCCAACCGTGATCCAATGAATCATACACACCTATATCTTCACCAATAGAATACATATTTACTTTATGCCACTGTGAATATTGGCCATATAACTTGTATAAGCATTGTGTTATAGGGAACAAGTGGTTCGGGGAACCAAACAGCTCAAAAGTTTTTTATTTTGAGCAGATATCTGAACTTTTTTAACTTTTTTTTTCTGGTTATGAAAGTTACATTAAAAAAAATAATAATTTGCTGCTGTAGAAAAGTTGAAAATGAATAACATTAAAGTTATAATTTCATTAGCTTTTATAGGTCTATTAACAATTTGCTTAATATCTCAGAATCATATCTGTGTTAAAATGTATAAGACTAACATATCTTTATAAGTGTACACTTGTGTACTGCATGACTTTACCACTATTGTCCCTCTTATGTATATAACTGTAATGTCATTTGGGTAAACCTACAGCACTTGTAATGTTTTTCTTACATTTTGTTCATGGAATATTTTCATTAAATTGTACTAGCTGGGTTAATTGTTTTTCTTCATTGTAGGGATCATATCTAAATTGTAAGGCACAGGATATTTTATCTCCAAAACCAAGTTAGAAGCACACTGAAGAGTTTGTTCCCTGTAAACATCATCCTTTATTCAAAACAGGATGGCAAAGGTCTTCCCTTATCTTCACCTCATGAATGCCTACTTTCCAGTTTGATTTTTTTTTTATTACACGCAGGCTGAGATTGAAGAAACACCAGAGTCTTCACTATAACATTTTGTCTGATAATTTTTTTCTGTCACAGAAACAGTAACAATAAAACTCCATTTTCTTTTATTGTTTCTGTGTTTATCATTTTTAAAGTCAACCACATTTGAAAAGTCAGAATTTTTCAATTCAATTCTGTGTCTTCCCTTGCCTCTGGCAGTGTGACAGTGGAGAGAAGGGCGACACCTGGTGGCTTTGATCGGATGTACCTCACTGGTCAGGATACGGGAGAGTGGGGCCTGGTCTTTTTTTCTTGAGGGTTAATGGTTGCGCTACTTGATGCAAGTGACAGCACTTGCAGGGTTGCTGAAAATCAAAGAAGGTAAACCATTTACCAGTTACTTAAATAACCGGAATCTCAGGCTACTGCTCAGCTCCTGAACTGGCGAAAAAAAACCAGCCTAGTAATCTCTGAGTCAAGGGGAGCAACTGATTGAGGCCTGCTGAGAAATAAAGCCTATCACATGGTAATACAAAAACTTCATGGTTCTGTATCTACTTTACATATTATAAAATATTCTTTGAGGACATCGACACATTTAGAAACAAAACCCTTTCCACAAATGCCAAAATTTCTCATAAAGTTAACAAATTTAATCTACCATTCTTTTCTAACCGCACTGACTTAAAAATGATTACTAAGCTAATTTGTGTCTTTAAACATTAAAGGTATTCTCTTGTTGGCCAGAATTTATAATTCCCTTTCTCTCTGTAGACTTTGCTTATAATTTGTTCTCCCTTTTTGCTTTCAGGAATAACTCACATTCTCTAATATTTAGAACATTAATGCAATATTAAAGTATAATGTGATTATTTTATTAGAAAGCCTGTACTGCTTTGAAATCCCGCATACATTTACATTTTACTGGATATTTGATAGTTCAGGGATTCTGTTTCTTAGTGACTTTTCAAAACATGAGATGTAAATATGGTGTATTTTAAGTAGCTGTGTCTATTTTTTTGGCTAGATGGATTTGCAATCTCAAAGTTTTCTGTGACGTGAATGTTTTCTAAAATTAATTTTTAGCAAATTATTATCATACATTTATTAATGTCAAGCTTTACTCTGAATTTTAATCTAATTCTTCCAAAGAACCCTCTGAAATATAAGCTGTGGTTATCCCCTTATCTTTATTTTGAGTTTATGGAAACCAAGGCATAAAAAGGTTAATTTGTTAAAGTTTATATGGAAAATATTTCTGCTGGAATTTGTACGTGTGTGTGTGCTGGAATTTTAACCTAACCATTCTGGCTTAGAGTGGAGCTCTCAACTATAACACAATACTTACTTCTCCGGCAATAAAACAGTATTGCCAACTTCTTGGGATGATTTTTGAATTAGTCATTTTGGTGCCTAGCAGCAGCAGCTCTCCTGTTTTCTACAGTAACTTGGGAATCTGTTTTAACATTTCAGAATTCAACATATTCCTATTATCTTATCAAAAGTATCTTGAAATGTTTTTCTGGTATTCATACTTGTTAATTTAAGATATTTTTCTAAACATACACAAATTTCTAACTACAGAATTTATGCTTCTATTTACTCTTTTTATCATTCAGGGGAAAATCTGGTGTAGATTGTTTTAAAGTGCCTACACAGTATTTTACCTACTACACTTGGATAGAAAGACTTATTAATTTTTAAAAACCTAACTATGGATCTGCACAAATTTTTGGAGTCATCAATGAACTCTTAGGAGGTTAGTACTGATATTTATATAAATTTGAATATAAGTACTGTTAGTTAATTTTGCAGATTAATTAAACATTCAGTGTTATGTTCCAGTACATAACCAATTTCAGATACCCAAACAGCATGGTGTGTGGGTGTGCGAATACGTGTTTTACATACAAATCGTTAAAGGACTTTTGTCTACACTGAGGCTTACAATTTCAACTCCATGCAGAATAGTTTGCTTTGGGTATATGATCAAGAAAGTATGCAAGGGAATTTTGGAAAACTACTGTACTGGCAAATATGTTTGTAAAAATTTTGAAACAAATATTTGAAAAAGGATAATGTTAGAAATTCTCTGTGTAAAAAACTTTGAAAAAGAATGTCAAAGTACATTAAGTGTTTATAGGAGAACACTCACACAGGACACAGGCCAGGAAGAAAGAATTTGGACTGAGGGGAAAAGCAGCAGCATTTTCTTAGAATAGGATAGAAAGGAAGTAAAGGAAATGGGAAGAGACCAAAGTCATGCCTATAGCAAAGACAGTGAATTCAAGGAAGGGGGAAAAGAAAATGGGTCTCCATTAACAAGAGTAAAGGTGAAGCAACTGGACGGGAAACACTGTGAAGCTGAGTGGAGAGTGAAGTCATTCTGCCAGTGGTTAGAAGACCTTGGGACAGTGGCCAGAAAAGACTGATGAAGCTCCAGCAGGCCCAGTCTAAGCACACTCGTAAGGCTACACTTAGGCTTTTTCTCAACTGTACCAGGGTTCAAAAGTATTTCTATTCTTGGATTTCTTTATAAAAGTACAGTTATACATTTAAAAGTAATAGTGTGTGCAGGGCTGCCTTTGATTCAAACTATGAGGAAAAATATATATATATATGTTATTTCATAATTCCTGTATAGTGATGGAATTAGACTGGGCCATTCTGGGCAGTTTCATACTTTTTTTTAATGCCTCCAATTAATATAGTTTCAACTGTCTGAATGCTCCATGTTGCTACGAGCAGTCTAATTCACATATCAAATGAAAGGTGTTCTGCCGTGCTAAGTTCACCTGGAAGATGAGAAGAAGGTGACAGAAAAGGAAAATAAGAAGTTATATGGACTGAGGGGTGAGCCACCCCTCTCCCAAGCCACGTGATTAACATCTGTACTCTTCCTGCAGTGGAAATGTTCAAGTACTGTATATTTCTGCTTTTACTCCTTGTTTTAAAATATTTTTTTCTCCAGTCCTGGAGATTGAACCCAGGGCCTCATATACGCTAGGCAGGTGCTCCACAACTAAGCTACATTCCCAGCCCTTTTTAGTTTTTATTTTGTGACAATGTAGCTAACTTGTTCAGGCTGACCTATAAATTATAATCCTGGTGAATTCACTGTAAATTATGTCTAAAATAAGTAGATTAATATGGCAAGGGGGTTTCCCTCTAGATATTTAGAATTCTTCTATCCAAACCAGAAGAATTTAACCTGGCTTGCCGACAGTAGGCCTCCGCCTTTCAAGTAGCTGGGATTACAGATCGTACCACCACACCATGTCTGCACATTTACTAATTTTAAATCACTGTCATTGCAAAAAAAATTAGAAAATAATATATTAGAAGTAATAAGAAAAGAATAAATTAAAAGGTCAAAATGTTGTGGGATTTTATGCTGTAAAAAGCAAAATTGATTTAGGGAAAAGGCATCCTAAATGTGCAGTTGCACTGAAAATTTCCTGGCGTGTATTTTACAGTAGTGCTCACCAAGAATTTTTCCCCAAAACTACCATGTTATATACACTATACTTTTATGTTTATGAATTTTTAAAAGCATGTCGCGATTTCAGAGTTTTGCCAATAACCTTGAGCTTTTCACGGTAGTGTTTGACCTTTTTACTAGCCAAATCTCCAAAGTTGCGAGGTGATAATCAGCAAAGTAAAAACTTTCAACTTAGGTGTAGGAAATAACCACTGATTTTAAAAGTATAAGTTTAAAATAAATATGGATACCCTGCCCTGCGTCTCTCCTCCCTCTCTCTCATCACCGCTTTCCATGTGAGCATGCTTGAGGCTGTAATATGTTGTCTGAGGCCAGAGACTAAATCTTACATATCCACAAAAAATATTTGTTTATTCACTAGGATTTTGTTTTTTTAAACAAGAGTGATTCTTACCATAAAAATTTCCAAAAGCTGCAATGCAATAAGAAATTAAAAGAGAAAATTTGGAGAAGTCTTTTCAAACCACAGGCAGACCAAATTCTACTATTCTACCTTTTTTAAAAATGGGATTAGCCTTGTTTTCACGTCATTAATCTGATCAAAGACCTCTAAGTGGAGGACTTTGTAGGCTTTGTAATGACCTTAATCAAGTATTAGCCCTATACAATGAATTCCCTGTTCTACAAAATGTTATGTTCTTGTCTCTAAAACTGGAGCAGGTTGAAAGGAGATTAATAAAGGAAGCGAAGCATGTCTGGAATTGCAGGCAGCTCAGACACGGGCCTTGGAATAGGGACTCACAGAATATCCAAGTTTAGCTTCAGGTTTCCTGCATCCTTCACAGACGTTCACAGAAAAGGGAGTCACTTAATAAGTCTCTGAAACGAGGTAGGGAAAAAGGAAGAATTTGCATTTGCAAGGTTTTAATTTGCGCTTCCATTCTGCTCTGCTATGAGGGCAGAGCAGTACCACGGCCAGGTTTGCACTCTGTCCAGCACAAGGTTTTGACTCTGTCCGTCAAACTGCATTGGTTTGGACAGAAGAAATGTAAATATCTAGAGGGAAACCCCCTTGCCTTATTAATCTACTTATCTTAGACATAATTTACAGCGAATTCCGAGGAATCATTCCCTACTAGAAATTTTAAAAGAAATAAATGGAACAGGCGTGTTGTTTATACTAATTGACCAGATTTTTAAAAAACATAACTTTAAAATGTGCAGAGACACAGTACTGCTATACAAAACAAAAATGAAGGTTCTCGGACCAACGAAATCTACCTTTCCATTCAGCCCATCCAACGAAAGGCAAGATTTCACTGACCAATGAAACCACTCAAATCTTAGTTAAAACCTTGCCCTTGCTCCACCCCTTCAGCGAAGTAATTTGGGGGGGGAAAAAAAAATCCTACAAACAACCGTGGTTTTCAATGAGGTCCGCAAGTCTAGTATTTAAGTGCGGAGTTTACGCCCTCCTCAATTCTGCTCATCATGTCTGGGCGTGGGAAGGGAGGTAAGGGCCTCGGCAAAGGCGGCGCTAAGCGCCACCGCAAGGTCCTGCGCGACAACATCCAGGGCATCACCAAGCCCGCCATCCGCCGCCTGGCCCGGCGCGGCGGCGTCAAGCGCATCTCCGGCCTCATCTACGAGGAGACCCGCGGGGTGCTCAAGGTCTTCCTGGAGAACGTGATCCGCGACGCCGTCACCTACACGGAGCACGCCAAGCGCAAGACGG
>PVIC010011607.1:0-41102 GCA_004025085.1 Thryonomys swinderianus | reverse complement strand
GCAAGCCTTGAACTCAGCAATCCTCCTGTCTCTGCCTCCCGAGTGCTGGGATGACAGGCGTGAGCCACCACACCCAGCACTGTGGTATGAGGCATTGATGGCTGGTGGGTGTGAGTCTCCACACCCAGCATTGTATGTGGTTTCCGGGGATCGAACTCAGGACCTTGCGCTTGTGAGGCAGGTGCCGGAACCACTGAGCTAATCCTCCAGCCCGAAGCTTCTTCTTAATACAAAGAATGATGGAGCCATCTATTCATTTCATAAAAACCATACTAATTACTCCATTGCACCTATTAGATCCATCAGAACAAATAAGCATGGCCCTTTGTTGGAAAAAGTAAGTCTTCAAGTTATTGATTCACCCACTGCTAATGGATAGAAGAAGGCCTCTTGCAACAGTTTATGCAGAAGTTAATTTGTATGTTTCTTGTTTATATACATCCATACAAGTATGTTTCTAGCAGCTTTGTTCACTTAATCTAAGGTGAAAACATCCCAAATGTCCATTAACAGGAAGATGGACAAAAAACTGTGGTATAATCATAATTTTTTTGTCCTCTTTTGCTACATAACAACTGCAACAAACATAAGAGACATATGCAATGCCATTTCTCACAACTTTCTATACTGAATGCATTCAGCTGCAGTTCGTGTTAGTAGTGTGGACCAGGGTGCTCCTGATTTACACTGAGTTGGGAACTTGGCTGGGCTGGAACATCTCAGACGGTTCCTTTCACATCTGACACATTCAGCTGGGGTAAATGGAATGGCTGGTATGTACCTGAACCTCTCTCCATACGCCTCCTCATAATTGAGTGTTTCCCAGGATCTCAAGTAAAGTAATTGGTTTTGTTAGTGATAACTTTTTCTTTAGTAATATGCATGTCCTAAGCACAGAGTGTGCTGTCTTATTTACTTCTCAAAAGAGTTGCTGGAGGTAGATGTTATTCCATTTTATAGTAAACTATTCCAAGATTTAGAACTGACCAATTGGTCCAAGTTAAGTAGCTGAGTAATAGAAACCAAGAATGAGTAGCAAGAGGTAGAGTTGGAGCTCTGAACTACTCAAAGGACTACTAAAATGTATCATTCATATTGTTGTTCAGTGCTTGTTATGGCTTGTATCTAAATGTCCCCTCAAAGCCTTATGTAGTCAGTCATATATGTGGCTTATCAGAGCTGGTTGAATATTGAGATTAAGGGTGTGTGATACTGAACTATCCCACTGATTGGAATTAGCATAGTTCTGGATATAGCTGGATAGATTTACTGAAGACAGAAATCCCATTCTGGATGTAGGTGCCACTACCCAAAATGTTTGTAGTCCAGATGAGATAAAGGTAAAGGCAGGCTTGCTGCTTGCTGCCTTCTGCCTGTCCTACCATGAACTATTTCTCCTTTACACTGCTTGTCTCCTATGGCCGCCTTCCCTGGAGCCAGCTGATTATGGACTGAAATCTCTACAAACTATGGGCTGAAATAAGCCTTTCCTCCTTTAACTTGTGTGTGTCAGGCATTTCTTGTCTGAGCAGTGAGGAGGTAACAAAGACAGCCACCCAAAACAGCACTGATTGATTCTAAGGCATCAGAATGGATCTCAAAACAAAGAGACAAATACATCATAGATAAGCATATGTCCAGGATTCAATATATTCTTAGGACTAGGTCCTTGCTGATCTGTGGTTATGCAAAGCTCATCTTAGTGAGGGCTTTGTCACTTTGACACTCAATTCTATGTTACAATTTCAACTTTTCCTTTCCAGTATAAACACCTGAACTCCTAGGTTATTAGGCAATGGGCTACCATGCATAAACCTCAGTGTGAATCACTAAAATCTCAACCCTTCCAGGGATGTGTATACTTGTTAAAACAGAATCTCACCATGTTTATAGCAGCTCAGTTTGTGATGGCTAAATCTTGAAAACAACCCAAATGCCCACCAACTCTAGACTGGATAAAGAAGATGTGTGTGTGTGTGTGTGTGTATGTGTTTAATAAAATGGAGTATTACTCTGCCATAAAGAATGATAATACTGAATCATTTATTCTCAAATGGACATACCTTCAGGACATACACATAAGTGAAATAAATAGATCATAGATGTGTAAATATTGTGTCTTTTCTCTGGTATAAGAAACTTAAGTTGTAAATGTGTTTTAGAATGCATGATCAATTTTGTGAGATAGTACATTCAAAGGGAAATGGGGTTTAGGGGTAAACAATGAGGAAAGAAAAAAATTGATTTGTTTTGGTTTAAAAGAGGAAACAAAACTCGTGTATATAGGGACACGGGGGTGGTAGGTTAGGTAGGGGAAGGGGAAAAATGAGAATTAAGTTGTGTCATATACTGGTACAAATTCTCAATGTGGAGTGTAATTGTGATGTGTATATATAATGGACCAAAAACATGTACCAATACCAAAATTTCATTTAAACCAAATGGATATATAATTGGTGGGATATATGCAAATAATATTGCTAAGAATTGGAAAACTTTCATATTTGTTCTTAGGTTAATAAATAAAGAAAATGAAGTATGATTCATACAGTAGATTACTATCCAGCAGTAAAAAGGAATATAGCACATCATTCATATAAGCTGCTACATGGATAAGCCTCAAGACAATGCTGAGTGACAGAAGTCAAACAAAATGAACACACACTTTTGATCCCACTTATATAAAATTCTAGAAAATGTGACTGAGAAAAAACAGATCCTTGGCTGGTGAGGAAATGGTGTACGAAGGAAAAAACTAGATGTGAGACAGGCAATACAAAGTGACATGAGGAAACATTTGGGGGTGACTCTTAATGTTCATTGGTTTTGGTGATGGCTTCATGGATGTATGTATATGTCAAAACTTATCAAATTTTATGCTTTAAACATATGCAGCTTGCTGAATGTCAATTATGTCTCTTTCAATAAAGTGTTTAAGAAAAAGATTGAGATGAGAGGAAATTATAGGTAAGGACTGGAGACAATTTTTTTGATGAGTTATACTATAAAGGAAAAGGAATTGGGAGATTTGAGGGCTTTAGTATTAATTTTTATTATTAGTTTTTATTATTATTAGTATTAGTTTTTCTTTTTTTTTTTTGAAATGGAAAATACTAGAGGAGACATATTTATTCAATGAAGGGAATAACCAACCTAGTAGGGAAGGAAAATTGATAATACTTACAGAAAGGGCACAGCTGCAGATATGACATCAATGAGAGGGTCAGAAGAGATAGGATCCAGGACACAAGTGGGGAGTTAGCCTGAGGGGGAGTGTGGACAGGTCCCGTCCAGTAGCAGGAGGGAAGGCACAGTGCAGGACCAAGATAGAGTGAGGGGTTGTATTCCCAAGGTTCTGGGGTTCTGTGGGTCTCCTTCTAAGATTCTTTCTAGTTTCCTGTTGTCCTTTACAAGGACTTGGACATGAAACATGAAAAAGGTAGTGAGGTTTTATATTTATTAAAGGAAGGGAAAAAATGTGCTCTGCAGAGTGAGTGCAAGCCAACAAAAGGTAGTAGAAGTATACTGTACTGAGTGAGAATGGGCCACTGGAGAAGAAAGCACTCAGTGGCCACAAGGTCAGTAGTTCCCATTCCCCACTGCCAGGCTGATCTAGGCCAAGCTATCCAAAACCTGGGTGATTTTGTACCCAAAAAGCTGAGGACAGCACTTTCTGATGTGCAGGGTTTGGGAATGCTTTTCTGTGCATGTGTCTTAGACCTCCAGGAGTGAGAGGTCATGCTCTCTTGACCACAGCCTGCAGGTCATCTTCTTATTCATCAGATTGATTAAAACCTCACCCTCCCCCATCCACTCATCTCTCTCTCCTTACCCCAGTCTTACTGAGAACAAGCTTTGGTCCATGGATGACGAAGGGGATGGAGTCTACGAGGACCTCTTCCGTCCTTCATCAAACACACTCCACCTACTGATGTCCTACCTGTTTATGTTGCTTGCTCCCATGTATCCTTTTCTATCTTGCTCTGTGTTCTCAGAGATGACACATTACACCTACAGGAAATTTGCTCTTTGGTTTTGCATTAGATGAAGCCATCAGGAGACCCAAAATTAATTCTGTTGGGTCTTTCCTGTGTCACCTAGGCTGACTACATACCTCAACTGAATGGCACCAAGTAGCTGTGCACTCCTTTGTCCTGGATTTTTTTTTTTTATCAAACTTGTGACCTTGTACTTGTGAGGCAGGCACTGAAACCACTGAGCTAAATTCCCCACCCTCCTTTTGGATTTTGATAATCAGCTACTTCCCTCACTCTCTCTCCATCTCTCAGGGTGACTGATGGTGATAACACTTTTATTTGTAGCCTCAGGATAGACAATCCTTTGTAATTCTCTACATCTTGCCTCTTTTATGTAAATAATATTTTTATTGGGTCCTTTTAGAATTATCCTAATTTATGTGTACCATCTGTTTCTTTCTGGGGCTCTGATATCTGTGAATAATGATTTTACTAGCCCTCCAATTCCACAAGAGCCTCAACAGTCAACTGTGCACAAGGCCTAGTGGCATCACCATCCTCTTGGAGCTTGTGAGAAATGTACAATCTCAGAACCCTCTCTAGCCATACTTAATCAAGACTTGGTATTAAAACCAAACCATGGTGAATCCTAAGCTGAAGTCTAAAAAGCACTACATTCAAGTATTCTATGGTTACTGAAACTTCTAGGTACAAAAACTCAAAGACTCACTCATACTAGCTCAAACCATGAGGTCTTGTGTCTGCAGTGAAGGAGACAGACTTATTCAGAAATCTAAGGCTAAGATTCATGAAGCCGCTCTACCTATTAACCCAAATTCTTGGGACTCAGGGATTTTGAATATAAGATTTATTGAACTACTCCAAATCTGGCCAGAAAGACTATTGCCAGAAAAAATTTCCACAGTTATCAGCAGCAAGACCAGGTAGCAGCTGGAGAAACATCCACTGGAATACAGCAAAGAATGGTTTTTTTTTTTTTTTTTGGAAGGAAGGAAGGTGTGGATTCTTTGCATTGTTTCTCCACTGGATATTCAGAAGCGGGAGTATGTGAAGGGCTTGGACAATCTATAAGGAGAAGCGTAACTGTTTTGTATTGCTTAGGAGTGTTAGTGGTGCCTAGGGGTTCGTTATAGCATTTTAAGTAACATTTAAACATATATTGAAGCTTGTGAATGTAAAATGGTCATTTGTTCTTTTCAGCCTCAGACCTATCTAATTACATTTAGAACATCTCAGAATTCCTCTTGCCAAGCCTCACGGAGACTGCAGAGCCAGTCTGGATCACGGAGACGCTGAAGGCAGGAGCCGCAGGCCCGGCTTCCTCGGTCACCCCGAACCATTCACTGTCCTCCCACACTGCATCACTGCATCAGATGAACCGCTGGACCCTTTACTGCTTACTCTTTCATCTTTGCCAGTGCTCTTTTCCACTTATAGCTTTGTCTAACTTCTAATTTCAGACCCTTTTTTGCTTTTGGTGTGCTCCCATTCTCTCATTACCTTCTCATTTCACTTACTACCTAAATCTCAGTTTCTGAGAATAATCATGTCATCTGCCCAATCCGTCCCTGTTCAGTGTTTTGCACAAGTGTCCCTTATAAGCTAAGGCATTAGTGCCAATTTCTGATTCAGCAGGCTCCAGGTAATATGGTCTAAAGCACAGCTGCCCCAGTGGCCTGGTCAGCAGGGCCTGTGGAAAAGAATCACACCACGGGTGGCTGTCTCGGTAAAACGGTCTTCACGCGGGGGTTCTGAACGCTGACTACAGGCTCTTACCTACACCAGCACCTCCCAGGAACATCCGCATCCTCTGGCAGCCTCTCACGGTCTCAGAGATGACTTTCCATGTGCGGGATATTCCAAATGTTGTGTAACAAAATTAATTACATTTAATTAAACTTATCCATTTTTTATAGCTCCAAACAAATCTAAAATGCCATGTTCCGCTTATGAGATGGCAGCCCTCCAAAGGCTTCTGCTGCGGGGCACATCCATCAGAGCCTTATGTAATGCTAGGGAGCATTTTACACAAGCGAGTCCGACAAATGGCCTCTCAGCCTCAGTTAAGCAGCAAGAACTGGCCCTGTACCTAGACCAGGCAATGACGGGCGTCTTCCTTCTTTCTTCAGACAGTATCTGCGTTCTGTTTACTCTTTTCATGGCACACTGAATTCAGGATTCTCCTAGGCTTTTCCCACTGCATGGGAGCGGAAAAGGGTTGTTCCTAACAGACGAACGCCCTCACTTGAGGCTACACTGTACGCTCCTCTCACCTCCCAGGCCAGTCCGCTGTTGGTGTGATGAACCCCTGAGTCTTGGTGAGTTTCCTTTTTTCACAGTTTGAGAGGTGACTGTGGTGACCGCAGTGGTTCACCTGCCCGCTCTCTGAGCCGACTGAAGGAGCGTCTTTGCTCTGGAACATGCTAGTGGAGGGCAGGAGCACAGAAGCGCAGACGGACATAATGACTCCCACCAAATCCCACAAGCCCAAATTAAATCATATGGACAGATCAGTATCAGCGGAGTGAGTTACCGCGTTTCTAGGAAAGTGAGATGTAACTGGAAAACAAGCCCTAGCGTGATTTTTCTGGACGGTCATAATATAAGCTCTGCCTTCAGAACAAACCTCAGTGAAGCCAGACAGAAGCATTCAGTATGTCTGTTGCAACACACATTGGATGTAATTATAAAATATTAATGTATATTAAAATTGCTTAAATGATATCAATTGTAATTAAGTAGTTGTAAATACCCAAGTGGGCACCTCTGGACAAGAGATGCCTATGGAAACAGATGAGTGTGAGGCTTACTGCCAAAGGCCCGGAGTGTAGACACCACACACAGATAACTCTCGCACTTCGTAACAACACACACGGAGGTGTCAGATAAGAATCGTCACAGTTCAATTGCAGATGCACCTGAAGCACTCATGACACAAACAGTTCCTGAACGTTGTGCCTTCAGTTTTTTTGTCGCTTTCATGTGGACCATTAGTCTTAACTGTCATAATTTTTGTTCCCACTCTTGCATCTTAAGCCTTCCATTAACCCTGGATTTAATGGAAATTTTGTGAAGCCCTCCCTGCAAGAGGTTTTAACTTGGGGGAAGAATTTCTGGGAAAAGCACTGCCCACCATGCTACCGATGCACTACAAGCAGCCTACATGCTTAGGAAGCGCTCATTTAAGGACAGTGCTATTGCTGGGCAGGAGAGAGTGGGGCCAACGGTTCCACAGAAAATGGAGTGGGAGGAAATTCAGGCTGGAATTTGGGGCTTGGAGAGTTACGAGTTTCAGAAAAAGATGATATGAATATATTTTAATAAATACAGATTTCTGTACATGAAATAAAAATATAACACCCAGTCTTATTTTGAGGGAAATATAATAAGAATATGCTACCCCACCAGGTGTGACAATACATACGTGTAATCCCAGCCCTTGGGAGGCTGAGGCAGGTAGGTCACTGTGAGTTTTAGGTCAGTTTGGGCTAAATAGTTAGTTCACAACCACCCTGAACTACTTAGCAACACCCCATCTCAAAAGACCAGAAAAGAATATGCTTACCATAGATGGCAGGGCTGGGATGAATATATGCTAAACAAAATACAACTTATCATGCACTGTCTTACCAGTTTATCAGCACTATTGTAATGTAAAACTGTTTTTCAAAATCAGCCAGACTAACCTTTGTCCTCAGTGCATACATTAGGATCTGTACATTGTAGGAACAGAATACCACATGAACTAGTTTGGGGTGGAGGATAACTTGGAAACCCAAGGAATTAAGGTGAAGGCCAGAGATTCGAACAATACCATCAGGGCTCTCCATCTCCTCTCTCTGATCGCACTATTGATCATCTTGCCCCAACTCTCAGAAGTGACTACTATTTGGCCAAGAAAATGACTGCAAAGATCTCAGATCCACAACTTCCTGTTTCTGTGCCTTTTTTCTTTCACTTTCTGTGTATCATTCACAGGGAAAGAATCTGTCCCCTACCTGGGTATTATATCCACCTCTAGGTCAATGTGCATTCAGGAGGGGCCAGGATGGCTAGTCAGATTTGGACCATCTGATGTCTGAGGTGAGAGACTCTCTTACTACCCCAGCCCAGCAAGGGGAAAAATATGAGTACCAAGAGTAGTAGCTGAGGGCCAGAGATTTAGCTCAGTGGTTCTGGCATCCTGGTTTGATCCTTGGTGATCATATATAACAATACCAGGCATGGTGACCCACACCCACAAGCAATCAGTACCACATACCACAGTGCTGGGCATGGTGGCTCATGCCTATAATCCCAACACTCAGGAGGCAGAGGCAGGAGGATTGCTGAGTTCCAGGCTTGCCTGGGCGAATGATTTAGTCCACTTAAATACATACTTATTATCTAAATTTTCTGTTAGCCCTATTCTGACGTTTTAACTAGTTTTTAGCCCTTTCCTTCCCATAATACCCATTCCAGCTAGTTTCCACACTCATCACTCTTTCCTTTCTAACAGTAGTGCTACAGCGATGAGCTATAACACAGTTTTAAAACTTATCTCGGCTTAGTCCTGCCACTCGTTAATTCACTAAGCCCATTATGGGGCAGGTGTGGAATGTAGCCTTAGGGATACATAAGATGGACAAAACATCATCCTTGGCTGTGAAGAAGCTCATCATATAACAGGAGCAAGAGTTTCATAAACAAATGCATGTAATGTCACATGAAAGCCATTTTAACAGAAGGAATAGCCAGGAAGGAACATATTTAGATTCCTTGGTTATGATGAGAATTCCTGGGTAAGTTAGGTTGGAGAATGTGATATCAAAACACAGTGACCAGGTAGGATATTGTGTAATAGTCTGGATAGTCTCTGATTAGAGTTGGAACCCTGAAGGCAGAACTATGAAACCCAATGAAGATTAAGAGAATCACTAACAAGGAGGAAGCAATACAAATAGTGAAGAGCAGATTGGGAAGAGGAAGGAGCAAAGTAATCATCAAGTTTCTCATTTTGATGGTGGAAAGATGATGGTGCCACTCATGAGGATACTGAATACAACAACAGCAGAAGACAAATAGGCTGAACTGAAAGCATTTGAGAGATCTAGGTCCCATGACATAAACACTTTTCTTTGAATTCATCATGAACCTACACTTACTACTGAAAATCATTTCTTGATTGTGCTTGGGGTAGAGAAGGGCATAAGGATAGAATTGTTAAGAGAATGAGAAATCTGTTTCAAACATGGTCCAGACTTCTTCACCATATTTCTCTCTGAAGAATATTTCAACTATTTGTAACAAATTTGCTTTTCCCTCATTCTCAGGGACTGAGTTTGGGGAGGGACTGATGGCACCTGTTGAACAGAAAACCTTGCAGGAGAGCGACAGGCCTTCCTTTGTCCATGAGTTCAAGCTCTGGTCACTAAAATCTTCAGACTGAGAACTTTTACAGATTTTAGAAATAAGTGCCAGGAAAACTGTAGCATGAATGAAGGGATACGATGTTTGAGTAGGCTTATTTAATAATATGAAAAACAAAATCACTGTTTCAGGGATTGGCCATACATTTTCATCTCAGGTACCTAGCTGTGAGGATGTTCTTATATTACTGGACACAATGAACACATTAATACTTTATGGGAAATATGTTTATTATTGATCATCTCAATGAAAAAAATACCTGTATTTCTCAGGACTGTGTGCTTTGGAGATATAAAATATGTCATAATTATAACTCATTCTAAGAGTAACATCAAAACTTCTGCACAGTGAGCAACAGGGATTTCCAGTCACAAAACAAGGCTTCAGAACTTGCCAGTGAAACAAAACAAACCGGGGTGAAGATGTAGCTCTGTGCTGCAGTGCTTGTCTAGCAAGTGCAAAGCCATGGATTCACTCCTCAGCATTGTAAAAACAAGACACAGAAACAAGAAAAGTGGGGGACGGAGCATTTCCAGTAATAAGGAGCAGAAACCTATAGAGAAAAATCTAACAGAGCACATACTACAAAAGCAGAACAGAAAACCGTGCAGCCCGTCCTGGTTCTGGGTCTCTTCCATAATGGTGCAAAGCACAGCCTGTGAAAAGGGGCTCAGAAATGTGACTGTTTCTGTCTGGAGAACACGTCCTCTGGGACTGGAACTTATGCTACTTCAGTGCACCGACATCAGGGCTTTAAAAAAAAAAAAAATCTTGCCCACATAATGACCTCCAGAAGTATCAAGGAGCAGACAGCAGCAGGAAGTATTTAGCTTTGACTTCTGAGCAGATGTAACACCAGCTCTTCATCCTCTGCTAAAGTCAGGCCTGTATCCAAAGGTTCTAAGGTTTCCCACTTGGGCTTCTTTCTGTGGTGACTTGCTGATACCACGGCTTCTACTTCGCTGTTGTTTCTTTTCCTCATTCCCTGCTTCTTCTTGGTATCACTGGTGGGAACAAATCCAATGGTTTACTTTATAAACAAATAAACTTGTTGGTATGAAATCAAACATTTCAAACAGGACAAAACTGCCAGCAACAGATAGCTGGTAAAGTGCTATTATTAAAGAAGACAAGAAACCACAACATTGAGGCATGTGTGTTGTACAGAACAACCTTTCTATCAGTGGATGAGGAAGCAAACATTGTCATGTGGCAGACATGTAGAGCGCTGCATAATGTACTATCCAAACTTTACAGTATTTCTAGGAAGCTCTGGGTATGTTAGCTACGACTACTTATTTATTTATTTATTTATTTATTTATTTATTTACGCAAAAGAGAAAGGTCGCTTTTTATTTACACAAGTTCAGTTTATACATATTTAAATCTTTAAAAACAATGAGAGGCCGCTTGGCATCTGCCTGGCTTTAGTTCATGCTGATCCTATCAAACCACCTCTACTTACAGTTAGGTTATCGTTTAGGTAGTAATTTGTAAGGATAATAGGTACAAATGATAGATACTGATTCTATTATTCACTGGATTAAATTGTGATAAGGAGAACATAAGTAAAATAAAACCTGTAATATTATAGATTACTTGACACTCCAAATAAATTTCTTCCATTTCAAAAATGTGTATCCAGGATACACAGTCTTAGGCAAGTGAATATTATTGTAGTATTTTGTAAATAAATAAGTCATAAACCATATTAATAGAGATAGTTTCTAAAAACAGAGGAAATCACTTGAAAAAATTTTTTAAAAGAAAAATATTTATCTTTGAGCACTATGAGAAAATTTCATCACTGAGTCCAAGACGATCCATATGGAAGGCATGGAACAAGATGATAACTAAGCAAGACCCGCCAGCACCTCATTCCATAGACACAGTAAGGTAACAGCTTGTGTGAACATATGCCAAACCACTAGACTTGGAGCAAAGAAAATGTATTGGTATACTCTGAAAATAGCTTGTTATTTTTTTAATAGTAAATGATAGTTTATTAACATAATTCTAATATTCAGTCCATATTCAATCTTCTTAGGTATCATGATTTATAGTTGTCAGGGTCTTATTAGTAATGAGATATTCATTGGCAAAATATAATATCAACAACTTTCAAATTGTACAAGGAATAAGGATATGAATAAGGTAATTCAAAAATTTAATATTTATTTTTACATACCAATACCTCAGTGAAACTAGAAATTATTAAGACTAGATGGAAATTACATGGGCTGATGGTAGATTCTTTTACTATGTTCAAATCTTAGAGAAAAAAATAAAATACTGTACCATTTCATTATAATCACATGTCAACTGATTTATGTAGTGATTAATATTGTTCTTGTGGACTTATTTTTCCTAGTGAACTTAGTAAACTTTGAAAAATGTATGAAAAATGACCAGCTACATTAAAAAATATTTTCTTTACAATGCCGGATGTGGTGGCTCACACCTGTAATCCCAGCACTCGGGAGACAGAGACAGGAGGATTGCTGAGTTCGCGGCGGCTTGCCTGGGCACCATAGTGAGCTCAGGGCCAGCCTGAACTACAACATGAGACCCTGTCTCAAAAAGCAAAAAAAAATTTTTTTCTTTAGGGCCGGAGATTTAGCTTAGTGGTTCTGGCGCCTGCCTCACAAGTGCAAGGTCCTGAGTTTGATCCTGGTAACCAAATACAATGCTAGGCATGGTGACTCATGCCCACCAGCAATCAATATCACATATCACAGTGCCGGGCATGGTGGCTCACGCCTGTAATCCCAGCACTCAGGAGGCAGAGACAGGAGGATTGCTGAGTTAGAGGTTTGCCTGGGCTCCATAGTGAGCTCAGGGCCAGCCTAAACTATAAAGCGAGACCCTGTCTCAAAAAAAAAAAGGGAAAAAAATATTTCCTTTAAAAATAATTAACAATCAGTGATAAAAACAGCATGTTAGTTCCCCCCCCCAAAAAAAAAAGACTTGAGTGTCAGTTGAACAGAAGATGCAGAAACAACTTCAAGGACACTCAGCCCCCTTAGAAGCCAAGCACCTCTAGTAGAAAAAAAAAGCCTATTTAATAAATGGTGCTGGCTTTCTACAGGCTAAAGATTGAACCAAGACCAATCCTCCTACTATGCATTAAATTAAAATTGAACTGGGTCAAAGATCTAAATGTTGAAACAATCTGCTGGAAGATAGAACAGGTAAAACTCTTGAAGACAGAGGAATAGACCAAGACTATATGAACAAAGGCCTGAAATATTACAAAGAACCAACAACTAGGGTCACATCAAATTAAAAAGTTCTGCACAGTAGAGGAAACCAGTAACCAAGTGAAAAGACAACTCACAGAATGGGAAAAAATTTTTGCCAGAAGTTCTTCAGACCAGTGGTAGTGAGCCTATGGCATATGGGTGCCACAGTTATCACTGATAGCTCTACAATGATCATCATTGATTCAGAGAGAGGACTAACATCTAGAATATATAAATATACAAAGAACTAAAAAAAAAGTCAGACCCATCAAACATAAAAACCAATCCAAAAATGGGCATTGGAAATGAACAGACATTTCTCAGATGAAGAAGGACCAACAGTAAATAGAAACATGGAAAAATGCTCAACATTGCTGGCCATTCGAGAAATGAAATTAAAATGCAGACATTCCACCTCACTCCATGAAGAGTGGTTATCATCAATAGATCACCCAATAACAAATTCTGGTGAGGTCTAAGCAGTATTTCTGTGGCTTTGTTTTAAGGTTCTGAAGTGGTAAAATTGATCCTTCTTACTGTGCTATGTTTTTGTCTCTTAAATCATGTGGAATTTCCAACAACATCAATTTCAATTTCTCAGTTAACTGTGGCATCAGTTTACTCTTCCTAATCACTGTCGCAATAGTTTCATTTGTTTCCTCTCTGCACAAGCTAATGGAAGTATTCATTTCTTGGGGCACTGAATGATCAGGACTCCTGTCACAATGAATGGAGTGTTTATACTCTCTCTGCCTCCAGAGAATTTAGGAACCACAGACTTGCTTTGGGTTGGGTTTTGGCATCAGGAAATGGTGTGATTAGACTGGTCCCAATCACTAAATTTTCTGCATATCAGCAATAGGCTGTTAATATAAAGCTTAACAGCAGCCACAATGTAAAAACCTATGAAAGACAAACTCAAAGTACTAAGCAAGGAATTAAAACACATTACTACAGTAATTCACTTAACTCCCAAAGAAGATTATGAGAGGAACAAAGAAAGTGGAAAACTGGAAAACAAGTTATTCAATAGTTGTAATAAAAAACCTTTACTTATCAGTAATTACCAAGCTGCTTAAACTTGATTGGCTTGGGAGCTACCAAAGAGATTAGTAAAATATATCTCTGAGTATGTCTGGTTGGATCATGAAGCATACTTTAAGTACTACATATGGTCTCTGACACCTTTCTGGCACTAATTGACTGCTCTGCTTCCAAACTGACTTGATTTAAGAGTTTTTGCTCTACCAAATCATTCCACATGCTATATCTGCCTTGGAGCCAGCTGGACATAGACTGAATCCTTCTCAACTATTAACTAAATTAAATCTACACTCCTTAAATTACAGCTGTCAGGTATTATGTTGCAGTGATGGGAAAGTAGACTTGTATAAATATATTTAATTCTCCAAAAAAAAATCTCCAAATAACAGTTGGGACATAACACTGTGTTTCACCAACACATCTCTTACAAGAAAAAAGGATGTAAATTTTCAGTCTAACAGTAGCCAGCTGTGCATCTCACCCAGCTCTTACCCCTAAGGGATACAAGAAGCAATCTGTTTATCCACTTAGTATGATGAACCACAATGTGTGTGTATGTATGCAAAAGGTCAAATTGGAATTTTTACCCATTCTATGTGCTGTTGAGGCTTTGCTTGTGTTTACCTGAGCATCACAGAGGGTACAATACACCCACACTACTATGCTAGGAATTTTTTCTTTTAAGTTTTCTTTTTACTTTTCTGGTACAAATGGCTTAATTTAGTACCATAGCACATGAAAAACCAAATTTGCAAATTTTGGAGATGAAAAGTGAATCATCAGATTACTCATGCATTGACGATGAAGATGATCCATTATAGTAAAATACACATTTTCATAACTGAAGGTTAGTGTGGGTGTATGGTGATGATGACTTTGATACTGACCGTGTGAACCAAAGCTCTTATGAAAGTGAAAGAGAGCAAAAATTGACTGACACAAACACAGGGAATGCAAACCTCCTTGATTCAGATGACAAAGAAACAGCAATATGAGTGCATATCTGACTAGGTGAAATGTTGCATAATGGTCACACAACCAATTGGAATGATTCAACGTTAGGACTAGACCCAAAAATCTAGTGAAGATCTTGGCAGGGGTGAAACCTATTGGACAGAATGTCAGCACAGCCATTCAATGTTGGAAATTATAGCAGATGAAATGCTACAAGATTCTGTGAAATACACATAGGCTGGAAGAAAAGTAAAACATTCTTCTAGATCAAAGTCATTACTCAGAAATGTATTTATCACATCACCTCTCTAGATGAACTGACATTCCATAGGTCTACTACACTTAGCAGGGCTTTCTCATGGTAATCACAGAAAGGTAAATAACTTATGGAAAAGCAATGGGTGTGGGCTTGAAATTTATAGAATAACTATGAAATGGAAGGGATTTGGTTTCCTGCATAACTGCCTGAGGTTTGATGACAAAACAAGTTACTAAGAAAGAAAAAACCTGAAAATCTAGCTGCTATCTGGTCACTGTCTAACAGTTTGTGAGGAACTGCCATATCATCTAAATGCATGACTATTGATTAACATCTTGCAGCAGTTCATGGCCACTGTAGCTTTAGGGAGTGCATGTCAAAACAACAACACCCCCCAAAAATTTTCAAAATATGGCATTAAAAGTATGCCCTGGAATATGTGAACTTAACATGCTTTCAATTTAGGAATTTATCCTGGACTGCAGGTCTTTATTCATGTGGTAATGAGCTGAAAGATACTGTGAACAGACTTCTGCTACTGTCTCCCAAATTAATCACAATGTGACACTCAATAATTGGTTTACCACTTTCCAACTGACATTACATTTGCTAACAAAGCATAATTTGACCAGTGTAGGAACTCACAAAGCAGAAATTCCAAGTGAATCATTCAATTTCACAACAGAATTGTATGGTATGATCTGTGGATTTCAGAAAGATTTACAATGGCCTTGTGTATTCAAAGAAAAACAAACTGGTACTGCTGAGGTCAACATTGCAACATGATGGAAATATTGGTAGGGAAGCTTAAACAAAATGGAAGCTTGAGATGGAAACTTTCTCCAATAAAACCATAGGTGGAACTGATGTTATTGATGAGCTATGCAGCAACTCTGATGTCACCCAAAATATGAATCATTGGCCAGTGGTCGTGTTTCATTCAATCCTAAACATATGTGGCATAAATAGTTGATTAGAATATAAAAAAACATAAAATACCACAGAGAAATGCTCTTAAAGGATCAGCACTAGAATGCTTAAGAGGTTATTTACAGCAGAGGAAAAACAAAATGTTTCTGCCCAGAGAACTATACACAAAAAAAATTGTGGAGCACACTGGTGAGCTGACAAGACAGGTGAACATACAGGTACAGCATCCTAAAGACCTACTCCATCAGGAAAACCCAAAGATGTCAACTGTGCCCTAAAAAAGTACAGGAAAACAAAAATATACATGTTAACCATATAAGTAAGGGATGTATGTATACAGAACATGCAATTTTAATATGACAGTTGAAACAAAAATTATTTTTCTTGTTGAGTTCTATTGGTGTAATAAATATTAAAAATTTAGTACTCTGATTTTTTTTGTTCCTATTAACTATACATTGCATAATAAGAATCACCTGACAAAAGAGCAAGACCAATGAGATGTCAAGCATGACCTACAAAAAGGTGAGGAAAGCAAAGCAGATACTGTCACTCACTAAGTGATAAATATGTTATAGAACATACTGTTGTTATGTGCGAACACTACCTTATATTTGATAATGGAAGATTATTTTTTGTGGAATGTTTGCTATTTTCATTAGATTTTGTACACCAAAAATCAGATGTTGAAAATTTTGATTTTGATTCTTTTTTGCAGTGCCGGGTATCGAACTTGGGCCCTTGTGTGTCCAAGGTTGGCATGGTACCACCTGAACTAAATCCCCAGCCCCTGAAAATTTTGAGTTTTAAAAATAATGTAATACTTGATTTTTATGATACTTGTTCCTACTAAGCATTTATTCCTTAATATAAAACTCATAAAATTAATAATTCATCAATAGAAATATTCTGAACAATAAGTGTTTATTCATGTTTAGTCACCTTTATGACAAAAAATATATTATGCCAACAGCACACTTGAATGGATAAAGTGAGATTCAACCATATGTTACCTATAAGAAACTTGCTTTTCACTCAGAGGATAGGCACAAAATAAAGATATGAAAAGTATTTCATGAAAATGGAAGATGAATGAAAGGAGTAACCACATGGTATGCTTTGGATCTGGAATCTCCCCCCAAAGATAAAGAAATAACAATTCTAAATATATACACATTCATTATCAGCTCAAATATATAAAGCAAGTATTAACAGACCTACTGGGAGAGACAGACTTTAATGCATTAATAGGTGGGGACTATTAACACCCCACATTCACCAATGGACAGCTCATCCAGACAGGAAATCAACAAAGAAATAGACCAAATAGACCTAAGATATGCCCTAAATATTCCATCCAATTGCTACCAAATACACATTTTTTCATCAGCACATGGAACATTCTCTAACTTAGATATAACAGACTACAAAATAAGTCTTGACTTATTTTTAAAATTTTAAATCATATCAAGTATCTTTTTTGATCACAATGTAATAAAGCTAGATATCAGTAACAAAAAAAGTTCTGGGAGCTACATAAATACATAGAAATTAGACTTATTTTTGAATAACCAATACCTCAAAGAAGAAATAAAGGTGAAAAATTTCTAATAATTTTTCAAATAAAATGGAGATACAACATATCAAAAGCTAAGGGATAAGCCTAAGTAGCACTAAGAGGGACGTATACAGCAATCAATGCCCATATCAGAAAAATAGATCTAAAATGTTGAAAAAAATCTATCATTATATCTCAAGGAACTAGAAAAACAAGAACAAACTAAATCCAAAGTTAGTAGTAAGAAATAATAAAGGTTAGAGTAGAAATAAATTTAATAGAAATAATTTTTTTTTAAGTACAAACGGTCCATGAAACAAAGGTTGACCTGGTTCTTGGGTAAACAAAATAAAATAAACCCTTAGCTAAACTAATAGAGAAAAGGAAATACAGGACCCCCCCTAAAAAAATCAGAGATGAAAAAAGGGGGAATTTGACACCACAGAGGCATAAAAGTTCATTAGAAACCATTCTGAATGACTATATTCCAAACAACTTGATAGGCTAGATGAAATGAACAAATTCCTAGACATACATACCTTACCAAAACTGAATCATTAAGAAATAAAAAAATTCAGACTAATAACAGGTAAGGATAATAAAATTAATAGTAATTCATAAAAACTAATCAACAATAAAAAGTTTACCATTAAGTAAAAGCCCAGAAAGAGCTCTACTGCTGAATTCTACCAAACATTTAAAGAATTACCTCAAGTTATTCTAAAAAGTAAAAGAGGAATGAATTATTAACACATTCTTCAAAGTTAGCAATATACTACTATGATGCTCAAATCAGTAAGGACACATGCACATAAAAGAAAACTGTAGGCCTATACCCTTGATGAGCACAGACACAAAAATCTTTCTCAAGAAAATATTAGGAAAACAACTTCAACAGCACATTAAAAATATTATTTACCATGATCAAGTGGGATTAATCCCCGGTATGCCACTATGGTTCAATACAATATAGGCACTTTTATAAACATGATATGCCAGATCGACAGAATGAAAGACAAAAACCATATGATCATCTCAACTGATACAAAAAAGGACTTGGATAAAATTCAACATCCTTTCATGATTAACATGCTGAACAAATTACACATGTAAGAAATGTAGTTCAGCATGATAAAAGGCCACTTATAATAAGCCAACAGCTAGCATGACATTGAATGGCTTGTTTTTTAAGACTTGAAAAAGGACAAACATACTGACTCTCACCATTTTGATTCAACATAGTGTAGAAGTCCCAGCCAGAGAAATAAGACAAGAGGAAAGGAACAAAGGCTATTCAAATTCGAAAAGAAGTCAAATAAACATCATTTTGCAGATTATGTGATTTTAATATAAATACTACAAATTCCATCAAAACAATTACTATAAATTCAGCAAAATTAACAAAATAATACTACTATCATATGCCAAATAGTCATTATCTGCAACAGACATCAAGAAAGCACTTTAGTATAGCTATTAAGTAATATTTATATATAATGATACCTCAGTTCATGGACTTCTTTTTTTTTTTTTTTTTTTGCTTTTTGGAGACAGGGTCTCGCTTTGTAGTTCAGGCTGGCCCTGAGCTCACTATGGTGCCCAGGCAAGCCGCCGCGAACTCAGCAATCCTCCTGTCTCTGCCTCCCGAGTGCTGGGATTACAGGCGTGAGCCACCACGCCCAGCATTGTATGTGGTTACCGGGGATTGAACTCAGGTCCTTGTGCTTGCAAGGCAGGCACCGGAACCACTGAGCTAATCCTCCGGCCAAGACAGGGTCTCACTTTGTACCTCAGGTTGGCCCTGAGCTCATTATGTAGCCCAGGCAAGCCTTGAACTCAGCAATCCTACTGCCTCTGCCTCCCGAGTGCTGGGATTACAGGAGTGAGCCACCACGCCCAGCATTGTGGTATGTGGTACTGATTGCTGGTGGGTGTGAGTCACCACACCCAGCATTGTATGTGGTTACCAGAATCAAACTCAGGACCTTGTGTTTGTGAGGCAGGCGCTGGAACCACTGAGCTAAATCTCTGGCCCCATGGACCTAATTCTTTCCACATTCTAGTCACAACCTTTACTGGGCAAGACCAAATAAAATTCAATGGCTAGATTCACTGTTGATCTTATGGAGAAGTATAGTTTGCAACCAGAATTGTGGAATTAAGTTTGTGTACCAAGGTAGCACTGTAATGTTATAATATTTAATATATTATATATGAATTTAACCAAAGAAGTATGAAATCTCTACAATAAAGATTATAAAACATTGATGAAAGAAATTGAAGAAGGTAACAAAAAATGGAAAGACATGCCATGTTCATAGATTGGAAAGATCAGTATTATTAAAATGTCTGTTCCACTCAAAGCAATTTATAGATTCAAAGCAATCTATATCAAAATGTCAATGGTATTCTTCACAGAACTAGAAAAAAATTAAACTTATATGGAATTACAAAATAAAACAAAGACCTGAATGTTCAAAACTATTCTGAGCAAGAAGAACAAAGGAGACATTCATCTAGGAATTCACAAAGTGGTAATAATCAAAACATCTTTGGGCATTAAAAACAAACACTAATGAATGGAACAGAGACCCCAACTGATGGCCAACAAAGTTATTGAGAATGTACACTAGAGAAAGGAAAGTCTGTTTAATAAATGGTGCTAGGAAAATTGGATCTACATACCCTGAAGTAGGATTCTGCATTATCTTTTACCAGTTACAAAAATCAATTCAAAATAGCTTCAAAACTCAAATATAAGACCTAGAGCTATGAAATTACTAGAAAAATATGCAAAACAAATGTTCTAGGATAAGAACAGGCAAGGAATTTTTCTGGACAAGATCACAAAAGTGAGAGAAACAAAAGTAAAAACAGATAAGTGGAATTAGAAGTTTCTGCAAAGTAAATAGAGTACAAAGTTAACCTTTAGAATGGTAGAAATATTTGCAATGTATCCACCTGACAAAAGGCCAATAGCCAGGATGTATAAAAAATTCAAAAACTCAACAGCAAATAACAAATAACCTGCTTAAAATATGCAAGATGTGGCAGTATACCCCGCCATCCCTGCACTCTGTGAGACTGAGGAAGGAGGATAACAGGTTCAAGCCCTCCTGGGCAGCTTGGTGACTTAGACCCTATCTCAAAATAAAATAAGGATTTGGGTATATAGCTCAGTATGAAGAGCCTCGGCTCACTCTTTACCACTAGCTCCTACCTTAGAAAAGAGCAATAGATCTAAAGAGGTATTTCTCACAAGAAGGCATACGACTGATCAACAGATACATAAAAAACATTCAACATCCATAATCATCAGGGAAATGAATGAAAATCAAAACCAAAATGATACACCACCACATCTCAGTAGAATAGCTGTTGTAAGAAAGACTAAATATACTAACTGATAGTGAGATGTCAGGCAAAGATGATAGTCAGAATGTCAGGACAAGGGAATCCTTGCACACTGTTGATGAGAATATAATTTAGCTTTTTTATTAAGGAAAATAGTATGCAGAGTCTTCAAAAAATTAAAACAAAACTATCATATGAATCAGTAATCCTGGTCATAGATGTAGATCCATAGGAAATCAAATTGATATACTGAAAAGATACCTGCTCGCTCATTTTCACTGCAGCACTACTCATAATGGCCAAGATATGGGAAAAACCTAGTGCCCATCAATTGATAAAGAACATACAGTACACACACAAAACAGAATACTATTCAGTCATAAAAAAGAATGAAATCTTGTTACTTGTAACAATGTGGATGGAGCTGGCGAGACAAGTGGCACATGATCTCACTCATATGTAATCAAAGAAAGTTGATCTTAGAGAAAGTGAGAATAGAATGGTGGATAACAGAAGCCAGGGAGAGTGGGGAAGGGAGGAACTGTGAAAGGTTGATCAATGGGCAGTAGGTTACAGTTAAACAGAGTAAGAAGCTCTAGGGTACTATTATACAATATACTGACTACGGATGATAATTATGCACTACATATTTCAAAAAGTTGGAAGAAAGCATATTGAAAGTTTTTACAACAAAGAAAGAAAAAATGTTTGAGATATATATGCTTAACCTGATTTAAACATTATACAATATATGTGTCAAATATTGCATGTTATATAATTCATATACATGTTTATTTTTTGTCTATCATTTAAGAAGATAATTGGATTCAAGATTGAAACTAAAATATCTCACACCATAGCCACCCTGCAGTTGCTGAGGAACCTTGTGCATGCTCAGTAACCACCCTACCATTCAGTTACACCCCAGCCTGAAAATACAGTTCATTTGTTCCAATCAGCATCTGGATGATGGTAACCAAAAGAATCACTGTGGAAACAGCATTAGTTTGGGATCAGCATAGTTAGATCTCACAACAAACATTTCTGAGCCTCAATTTTATTTCTAAACATGGGATCATATAATTTACTTAGAATTTATTGTGACAATTAAGTGAACTAAAATAAATAAAAGCGTACTGTCGTATTTAACATATGTATTATTTAATTGTAGTATTTAACTACTGTAGTATTTAACATATGTAATTTACTTTTCTCCATATCACTTACTCCCTTTCAAAGAAATTCTTCCTGAATTGTATAGTAATGAGCAAAAATATCACAGAAATGTTATATTTTATCCAAAGTATACAATGGACTAAAAAACAGAACGACTTGCTCAATTTCTGTTGAATCTTCTCACTCTAACAGGACAGAGTGGACATCCTGAATGTGCCTAATCAGCATATCCTCTATGACCAAAGTGAAGTACAACTGTAGATGAGTCCTCCATTTTCCTCTCTGAAGTAATCAGTGATTTGACTTAGCCATTCTGTTTCAACATGTGAAGAAAGACAAACTAGAGGCCATGTCAGGTTATTTAAGGCCATAAATTACTTCATCTTAAAAGAACACCCACTAGGGTATAGCGGTGCACAGCTGTAATCCCAGCACTTGGGAGGCTGAGACAGGAGGACTGCCTTGAGTTCAAGGCTAGCCTGGGTTATATAGTGAGTTCAAGGCCAGGCTAAACTATGCAGCAAGACCCTGTTTCAAAAAACTAAAACACAAAGTCAACCAACAATAAATGCTGGCGAGGTTCTGGGGAGAAAGGAACCCTTCTCAACTGTTAGTGGGACTGTAGACTGGTACAACCATTGTGGAGATCAGTGCGGAGATGCCTCAGAAAACTAGGACTAGAGGTCCCAAGTGACCCTGCTATTCCCCTGCTAGGAATATACTTAAAGGAGTTTTAAAAATCACATTGGAAGGACAGATGTACACCCTTGTTCATAGTAGCTCAGTTCGTGATAGCCCAATCTTGGAAACAACCCAGAGGTCTATCAACTGGAGACTGGATAAAGAAGAATTTTTTTAATAAAATGGAGTATTACTTTGCCATAAAGAATGGCAAGTTTCATTCATTTGTGTGCAAATGGATACACCTTGAGGACACACTAATAAGTGAAATAAATAGATCACAGATATGTAAATGCCTTATCTTTTCTCTGGTATGAGAATCTGTGGATATAAATGAGTTCTAGAATGTATGATAGTTTTTGTAAAATAGGAAATATCCAAAGGGAATTTGGTGTGGGAACATAATGAGGGGAAAGAACAAATATGGTTCAGAAAGAAAATGAAAGAGCATGTATATAAGAGTGGGGGGTTGTGGGTGGATAGAAATGTGGGTAAAAATGAGAATTAACTTGTGTCACATACTGGTACAAATTCCCCAATGTTGTGTGTGATTGTGAGCTGTATATAAAATGTACCAAACAAAGAATTCAATTAAAAAACCTAAAACACAAAAAAGAAACAACAACAAAAAGAATGCCTGGAGAGATGGGCATAATAGAGTTCCCTATGATGAGAATTCAGTCAGCAAAAAACTTAAATGATCTTAGTGAAAAGGAATCTTCAAAAAAAAGCATTGAGTTCTAATCTGCTTATAAATATGGCTAATCCTGTGCAAACTCTATTGAGGTGTAGTGCCAAGCTTTATTTGGTATGAGATAGTACTTATTTTTTGCTCCCTGTTCATCAAGAGCAGATCATCAGAAAAAGCCTAATTAGTGGGCTCGACTAATGCATCCTTCGTTAATGTGCTTACGCGTATTAGACTCCCTGCAGGAAATACATGGTCCAGGTAATAAAAGACGGGAAATTAATGTAGCCTAAATATTTTCACAATCAGCAGCTTTGTGGATCAGCTGAAATTCTAGAGAAAACATTGTATATTACTTTACCACTCTGTAGCAAATATTAATCAGTCTAATCAGTAATCAAACAATAGGATAGTATTTTATGGGTGATTCTCTCAAATGGTAATAAAATGAACCTAGAAAACAGTAAGCAGAAAGACATCATGATCTGGTCTTCTCAGAAAAGGTCTCTTTCAAGTGGCATGGCTCTAAAAGCCTCTATTTTATTTTTATCTTGCTGAGTTAGGCAGTGGGGTTCTGAATCCCATCCATCTGGGTATTCACTGGAAACTCACTAGATCAATTAAAGAGTAGGATTTCATTATCAGACTAATATAGGCAGATCCACTAATTTATTGGATCTTATTTTCTGCAGAATAGGGAGTGAGGGACAGGCAACTTAGTGAGACCTTGCCTTAAAATGAAAAAGGGCCGGGGATGTAGTTCAGTGTGAAGGCCCTGAGTTCAATTTCCAGTGCACAGAAAAGAACAAGGGGACAGGAAGAGGAAGGAGCTGTTGTTCTCTTAGGTGCTCTGTGGCATCAAATTATTGGTAAAATTTATCAAACAGTCAGAGAAATATTCTGAAGATAGTAATTCTGCTGTAAGAATGAAAATGCAATGCAGGTTCAAACCATGGTAACTGGGTTTTCTTCACAAAATAAGCTTACTGTACTGAACTGAAGGATGTCAGGTAGTCCACAGTCTCACAGTTAGGTGGCGTACTACAAGAAAAGGCAGTGTGTCTTAGTTGCTTTTCTCACTGCTGGGACAAAATACCTACACCCACCAAGGAGGAAAGGTTTATCTTAGTTCACACTTTGTAGAGGTTTCAGTCGATAATCATCCAGCTTCAAGGCAGGGCGGCATTGGAGAGGGGCATGGAGGAGAAACAGTCCATGGCAAGGCAGAAAGCAACTAGCAGTGAGCTTCCCTTTTTCTTTTATTCCATCTAGGCTACGAGCCTATTGGTTGGTGCCACCCACACCCAGTTGGGTCTTTTCATTAGCCACAGCCAACATGATGCTAAACCAATCAGTGAACTAACTTGCTACCACATACTCTTAATACATAATCACACACTCTAGATCCAGTCACCTCTGAAAAGTCCCACCTTTGAGTGTACAAGGCTTTAGGGAGACATCTAGATATAGTCCATAATATACAGTTTTCAAGCCAGAATTCCACATTTCATTTGCTTAACAGTACTTCTGTGGGACATAAAGTACTAAATTCTTTCCACACTTTTCCAATGTATGAAGAAAATGTCAGATAAAAACATATAATTGCTCAACATTAAGAACATATGACAAATATACTGCACGTATATAAAAGCAAGGCACAGCTCAAAGCAAGATGTCCTTCTACTATTAAAAACAAAAAAAATCAAAGCTACTTAATTTTTCAATAACCCACATCTTAAAGAGAATTCATTAGTATTGTCTGTCATTAAAAGAACTGATCATACAACAAAAGTACAAAGAAAAATATCATGTAACACATAATCTGAATTGACAATGACAGAGAAAGTCAAAGCTTTTGAAATTTTAGTGAAAAAAGCTATGTAAAAGCTTGTCACAATCTTCAAAGCAAACATCCAATCCAATTATTCATTGTTAATAATTCAGGGGAAAAGATAACACTGGAAAAGGGATTCAATTTTAAAATCTTTATTAAGGGTTGATTTTTAAGTGGACTCAAAGTTTCTTATTTTCTAAATTTTCTGAACTTCAAACCCAAAATTCTTCTAGAAAGTAAACTGATCTTCCAATTCTTTTGATATCTGGTTTCAATTTTTTTTTTTTTTTGGACTGGGTCTCATTAGGTACTTCAGGCCAGCCTTGAACTCATAATCATCTTGCCACAGTCTCTTCAATGTGGAGATTACAAACACACCCCACCATAAATAGCTTCAAGATGTTAATTTTTCAGACACTTATAGTTATCTAGTTTCTCACAATGAGAATGGTGTCTGTGTTAAGTCCATGAGCAATAAAAAACAGGGAAGAAAGCTTGGAGGCAGGCCTATTAGGTCAGCATTCTACTAGTGCCTTACTATGACTGTCTCCTCTTCCAGCAGGGTCTTTTCTTTTTAAGATCCATCTCCATTTCTCTTTCATGAAAGGTATTTAGTCTGCCTATTAAAGAGGATCTCTTTTTTTCTGAATTCATATGTCTTAAATTGTTTATTAGTCATTTTGCTCTGAGTATTCCTATTCCCAGACAGTAACATGATTTTTCTTGTGAGTATGCATCTTAAATCTCAATTCAATGTAGATTCTTGAATATCCATTAGGACAATCTTCTGAAAGACAATTTGGTAGTACTTTTCAGTAATTTTAAAGCAAGCGTGCCCAGCAGTTTTTCTTCTGGAAATTTTTCCCAGGAAAATAATAATTAGGGATACATGTAAAAATTTAGTAACAAGGATACTCAAGAGAAAGCTATTTTTAATTTTAGTAAATTGGAAACTCTGAAGTCCAACTATAAAACATTAATTAAATTAATTATAAAATTAGAAATCAGTTATTAAGTAGTATTAAAAAACACTGCTCCAGTAATTTCTTTGTAGATACTGAAGTTATAAAATGAGTCCATGTGTTATTTTTTAAAAAGTATATATATTTAGTTTATGTATTATAAAAAGTGCTTTTGAAATTATTCTTTTTGCTAATATAATTATATTCTAATTTTGCTATAATAAATCAGTGTTACTCTTTGTAATTAAAATCCAAATTTAATTGTAAGTTCTGGGTTGCTATATACATGTTAATTATTCTTTGCAATTTCACACACCTCAGAACCATACAAAGTAGCTGTGCTACCTAAGTTTTGCTCCTATTGATGATCTGATTTCTAACTCAAGAGTCCTCTGATTCACAGAAACACAGGGAAGGTAACATCTGCAAGGTCAGGATACACGGGTATTTTTGCAGAAAGAAAGGGGGAGGGAAAGGGCAGAGGGAAAACAAAAGACTGCAATTGTGTGTCACAAATTAAGTTAAGGAATTTCTTTGTAAATGCTTGATATGTCAGATGCATGGCCTAGAAATTATACATCTTTATTATGACAAATGTAAAACATTAAGAATTAATTTTCTTGAAAGAAAACTCTGTGAAGCAGGAGCACCATGGTTCACAATATTTTCTATGATGAAAGGTTAGAAGAACCTGCTTTAGACTTGAGTCCATGGACATAAAGAGATATTTTTAGGAGTCCCCTTTACAACCACTTTGCCCTGGTACACATGGGCTGAATTAATGTTTTCTGAACACATGGACAAACCACAGGGCAGATTCACCTGTGGGGGCAGGGAATGTCTCATGCAGCTTTCCATAATTGCTAATGCTTGCTTTCAATTAATTCTTCAAAGTTGCAGGGTATCTGTAGCCTTCTCACAGAACTACATCATCTGGCCTCTTCATTTTTTATTTGGAGACAGGGTCTCACCATGTTGTTCAAACTGGCTTCAATCTCAAGCCTCCTGACTCAGCCTTCCACAAACTGGGATTTCGTGAGTGCCACCCTACCTGACCCAAGTTGTTTCTTATTTTATTGAAGGCCCTCCAGAGAAAATTACAAGGAATCAGGGAAAGTCTGAATGATTCTTACTCTTTCTAGGTGACCAAGAGTGAGCATCGCTTATTATAATATTAAATTGTAGCTGGTGGCACATGCCTATAGTCCCAGCATTGGTAGGCTGAAGCAGGAAGACAGACTTTGAGGCCAGCTGCCTCTAAATAATCAAACTGCCTCAAAACAAAACAAAAAAAGCAAAAGTACTAAATTTTCTGTCCAGAGGTAGTTCACATTTGCCTTGTGGAGGTACATGAGATGTGTACCAAACTAGGCCTCAGGAATCTTCCAACCTTTCTCCGTGTGAAGAATCTCCAATATGCACATGTATATGTCTCTCCAGTAACAATGTTTAGTTGTCTTTGCTTGGTGTTGGTTTGAGAATTATCTCCAGGCCATTTCATAGCCTAGCTATTGTGAGCTGCAATGCTATAAATACAGGTATCCTTGTGTCACTGTACTATGATGAAATACCCATTGATAGATGAATGGATAAAGAAAGTGTGGTATATACACACACATTATTATTCAGGCATAGAGATGAATGAAGTCATTGCAGCAAAATTGATAGAACTTGAAGCCTTAACTTTATGTGAAGTTAAATCAGACAAGGAAAGCTGGACCTTAAATGGTTTTTATTCTATAAATAAAGGAGGGATAGTGGGAAGCAAAGAAGACTATGGTAGGAGGACTTCAAGTCTGAGCTTTATTTCTTTATGGCCTTTCTACTTTCTTGCAATGTAAGTTTTATGTAGACTGAAATCCACTGTTTCTCTTTGTTATTCTCTGAGGGGCACAGAGTGAACACAGTAAACATAAACAGTTTATAAACAGTTTACTAAATGGTTGCATGATGGAACACTGAAGGACAGACAAGTGAGGGTATTCCCTGTATCTCATTTTCCAAATAAAGACTCTCTAGCCATACGGTGACAGGATGTTAGTGAGACTATTTTCACTGCATTATTCATTTAAACACAGGTGTACAGTGAGTTGAGGAATATACATAACATATAAAGAAAAGTTTTTGGCTTTTTGAGATAGGTCTTGCTATAAGTTCAGGCTGGTTTTGAACTCACTATGTAGCCCAGGCTGACCTTGAACTCATGGCCAACCTTCAGCCTCAGTCTACTAAGTGCTGGGATTACAGATGCACCACCATACCGGGTGTTTTTTTTTTGGGGGGGGCAGTCTCACTTCATAGTTTAGGCTGGCCCTGAGCTCACTATGTACCCCAAGCAATCCTCGAACTCAGCAATCCTCCTGCCTCTGCCTCTGCCTCTGCCTCCTGAGTGCTGGGATTACAAGCATGAGCTACCACAACCAACACTGAGGTATGTGGTACTGATTGCTGGTGGATGTGAGTCACGACATCTGGTATTGTTGTATGTGGTTACCGGGGATTGAACTCAGGACCTTGCATTTGCTAGGCAGGCACTAGAACCACTTAGCTAAATCTCAGGCCCCTTAATGAATGATTATGAGGAAGATAATGCAAAGTAGATATCCTAGAGAATAATAAACATTACTTCTATCAATGTATATAGAACTCCTACAAACTTCTCTTTTAGTAATTAAAATAACTACCATATATTAATGACCTTATTGTGTATAAATTATAAGTTTAGAATTATCTTCATTTGACTGGCTTAAAAAAAACCTGAGGGACACAGAAACTAAATAAATTGTGTAAGGTCCACACGTTGTAAAAAGATCCAAACTCTGAACTCCACAATTTTCCCACAAGGCTAAGTAGCCTAGCTTTGTTCTAGCACAAATTTAATTTTGCAAAACTACTTCTCATGTTGCAAAGTTTATGAAGCCAGAGCACATTGATTAATATTCCAATATCACCTGCATTGACAGATGGGGTAAAGCATTCAAAAATCCCTTGAGCCACCAAACTTTATGTAATTCATGTACTAGTGAAGGCAACTGATTCTTTTTATTCCCTGTCTTGTCCTCAGGAAGGTTAACCAGCAGACTTACGGGTATAGGAAGGGGAGAACGAACTATACATTACAAGATGAACAAAATAATCATCATTGGTTCCTGACATGAATAGGAAAATCATTCACTGCTAAACAATATACTTTTAATAAATGATGTGTGATTAGATCAATAAAACCAAATGAGGATGTCCTTTGTAATCCAGAAACCACATTCCTTTGTCTTTGCTGACTAGAGCAGCATTGATGAGGTCCAAGACCCAGGCTTTTCCCTAAGTCTCATTTCTTCACTTTATTCTCTAGTTAGCCTTGTGTTATTGTGGCTCAAAGGATTTCTGATAATGGGTTCTGATAATGCTTTATTTACTGTCCTCTGCACTAAACCAAACCAACAATCAAAAAACAATGGATACGGTATTTACACATTTGTGACCTATTTATTTCACTTAAAGGGAAACAAATCTTATGTATTTAAGGGGTGGGAGGTTGTGGGGTAAGGGAATGGGAAAAAATGAGAATTAAATCGTGTCATATACTGGTACACATTCCAAATACTGAATGTGATCATGATGAGTATATACAATGTACCCATAAAGATAAAAATAAACTAAAAACAATTCAAAAACAACAACAACAGCATCAAAAAACAATAGAGATACGGGAAGACAAGACCACAAAATGCCTCCAAAAACGCCAAACCTCCCTAAAGCCAACCCATGAAACACTGAGAGGAAGGAAAGTAAGAGTCACACACTGACTTATTCAAAAGGATAGGAGATTAAAAACAGATCAATAAGGTGTTTGGTGGACTCACAGAAAATATAATCACATAATGGAGGTGATAACATAATCAGAGTTCACAGAAGACATTACTAAAAAGCTAGCTAAGCTAAACAATATGATACAAACATGAATGATCACTTTAGCCAAGAATTGGAGTCCTTGAAAAGGTTCCAACACAAATTCAGAAGATTAAAAATTATACTGAAAATATGAAGAGAAGTGAGTAATGTGAGGACAGAATATCAGAATTACAAGATTGGGTGGTATCAAAGACCAATTACTCAGAGATACCTTAAAAACAATAAGCACACATACAACATGGATTCAAGAGCTGTTGAATGACACAAAAGACCAATTTAAGATGAATTCAAGCACAAATGGCATTAAAAGTCTTTTACAGATAGCAAAAATTTTTCCAAATATTGATAAAGAATTATCAGAGAAATAAAGCATAGCAAGCTCCAAAAAAAAAAAAATCTATGATCGAAAGAGAACCTGTTTATGTCACAACATAGTGAAAATACCAGAAGACCAACAAAGGGACAGACAAAATGTTAAAAGCTGTTAGAGAAAAACAATGAATCACTTATAAAGGTAAAGCCGTTAGAATTACAGCTGACATCACAGCTCAAACCTTACAGGCCAATAGAATGGAGAAATAACACAAAACCCAACAACATGCAATATTATAAGAAATGGACTTAATCCAGAAAAGAAGTACACGGATTAAACAATCAAAGGATAAAAAAAAACAATATTCCTTACAAAGTGGAACACAGAAAAAAATCAGGAGGAGCTATCCTATTTTTAGACAAAGTGCACCAAGTCAAAACTAATCAGAAGAGGCAAAGAAGGTCACTATTTATTGGTTTAGGGAACGATACAACTGTAAGAAATAACAACTATAAATATACATGCACTAAACCCTGGCATGTCCCACTTCAAAAAACAAACACTATTGGACACAAAAAAATTATATTAATATCAGCATAATTATAATATGAGACCTCCAAACACTATTGGACAGAAAAAATATTAATATCAGCACAATTATAATATAGAACCTCAATACTCAATACTATCCCAAACAGATCAACTAGATGAAAAATTAACAAAGAAATACCAGAGGTACAATAAACCATGGAACAATGGACTTACCATAAATCTACAGAGCGTTTCACCCGACACAACCAAATGACATTTTTTTCTCAGCAGAACATTAGACTTGCCCCAAAATAGACCACACATAGTTCATAAAGTATGCTTAAGTAAATGCAAAAGAATAAAGTTATGCCATGCATATTACCAGATCATACTGCATTGAAACTAGAAATCAATTCTGTAAACAAATTCTGTAAACAATTCTGTAAACCAAAGAAATTCTGTAAACACGTGAAAATTAAATACTGTCTGAAATAATCAATGGGTCACATCAGAAATCAGACACTTTCTGGGGGCTGGAAATTTAGCTCAGTGGTCCCCACGCCTGCCTCACAGGTGCAAACTCCTGAGTTCAATCCTGGTAACTACACACAATGCTGGGTGTGGTGGCTCACGCCTATAATCCTAGCACTCGGGAGGCAGAGGCAGGAGGATTGCTGAGCTCGCGGTTTGCCTGGGCTACATAGTGAGCTCAGGGCCAGCCTGAAGTACAAAGCGAAACCCTGTCTCAAAAAATAACAAATAAAAAAGAGAAAGGAATCAGACACTTTCTAAAATCAAACAATAATTCCAGTACACCACACCAGAGCCTATAAGACACAATGAAAGCAGTTCCAACAGAAAATATGTAACTGTGAATGCACACAACCTAAAAACAGATCAAACCCACATAATAACCTAATGAATAACCTTAAGGTGCTAGAAAAACCATGAACCGTCCAAATACAGAACTTGTACAAGGAATGAAAATATAAAGATCAGAACAGAAATTAATGAAATTGAGACTAAAATAGACAACACAAAGAATCAATGGATAGAATAGCAGGTTATTTGCAAGAAAAGACATAGCCAATGTAATCAAAACCACAAAGAAATCAAATTAATGCAATTAGAAATGAAAAGACAAAATCACAACAGACTCTGCAGAAACCCAGATTATTATCAAGTACTTTGAGAAACTATACTCTAATAAAAACAAGTGGTTTATTTGGGTAGGGTGGTACTGAGGATCAAACTTAGGCCCTTGTGCTTCCAAGGCAGGCATCATACCACTTGAGCTAAATCCCCAGTCCTAAAATGGAGAATTTTGAGGTGACTCTTAGATAGCTACAAACTACCAAAGATGAACCAAGAAGACATAAAAATCCTGAATAATCTAGTATTAGGCAATGAGATGAAATATGCCAAAAAAACCCAAAACAACAAAAAAAACTCTATCAACTAAGAAAACCCTGGGTTCAGGTTAATTCACTCACAGATTCTATAATAACTTTAGGAAAAAGGTAATGCCAATATTCCTCACACTATTTAATGAAATAAAAAAAGAAGCCATATCCCTTAAAGTCATTCCTGGAAGGTAGCATTATCCTGACTTCAAACCCCAATCAGAACCCAAACCAAAAAGAATCACAGGATAATGTCTGTAATATAATATGACACAGAAATCTTCAACAAATAGGCAAACTGGCAAACAAGACATGACAAATCATCAAAAGAGCTTACATCACTGAGTACAATTCATTCCAGAAATGCAGGGATGATTTAATTTGCAAATCAGTAAATCTAATACACCACATAAGCGAGGGCAAAAATCACAGGATCATCTCAATATATAAAAGGCCTAGGACAAAAGTCAACATTCTTTCATGTTAAAAGTGCTTAAGAAAGGCTGAGATTTAGCTCAGTGGTTCCAGTGCCAGCCCAGCAGGCACAAGGTCCATGGTTCATCCCCAGTAAACACATAAAACAATACCAGGCATTGTGGCTCACGCCCACCAGCAATCAGTAACACATACCACAAATGCAGGGCTTAGTGGCTCAAGCCTGTAATCCCAGCACTTGGGAGGCACAGGCAGAAGCAGGAGGATTGCTGAGTTTGAGGCTTGCCTGAGCTACATAGCCCAGGGCTAGCCTGAACCACATTGTGAGACCCTATCTAAAAGAAAAAAAAAAAAAAGTGCTGAAGGAAACAGGTATACAAAGGCCTTATCTCAATCTGATAAAGCCACGTACAACAAATACTCAACAAAATATTACAAGAGAAGCTGAAAGCTTTCACTCTATAATCAGGAACATGACAAGGATGTGTACTACTAACACTGCTGTTCAATAAGTTCTCAAACCATCAGAGGAATCAGACAATAGAAAAAAGTAAATAAAAGATGTTCATAGGAAAAGAAAAAGTCAAATAATTATCTGGAAATGGTATGATTTTCTACATGGAAGACTTCAAATATTTCACTATAGACGTCTAGAAAATTAATAACTAAACTCAATAGTTTAGTTATATAAAGGATATAAAGCCAGTACACAAAAATCAACAGTGTTCTTGGACAGAGAGGTAGCTCAGCAGTGCAATATTTGCCCAGCAACTGCAAGGCCTTCAATTTGATTCTAAGTATGAAGAAGAAGAAGAAGGAGAAGGAGGAGAAGAAGGAAAGAAAAAGAAAATCAATAATGGTCTTATATATCAATAATAAATGCATTGAGAAAGAAATTATAATTATTATAATAATTATAATAATAATTATAATACCGTCCACAATAACATCAAGAAAAAATAAAGACCTAGTAATTAACCTAATCAATGCAGTAAAAGATCTCTACAACAAAAACTACAGTACTAACTACAAAGCAAGACCCTGTCTCATAAAACTAAAAAACAAAACAAAACAAAGCACAAAAATAAAAAAACTACAGTATTCTGAAAAAGGAGATCAAAGAAGAAATAAAAAATGACCACTCATTCCTCAATAGGCAAGAACTGGTAAAAATGGCCATACTTCCAAAAATCATATACAGATTCAACTCAATTTCAATCAAAATACCAACAGCATTACTCATAGAACTAGAGAAAACAATCCTAAAATTCATATGTGTTATGGTTTCTGTCTACATGTTCCCCTTAAGTCTCACGTGGTCATACTTTTCACGGGTAGCTACATTTAGAATGTATAATGCTGGGATTAATGTGTTACGATGAGATCAAGGATGTGTGATTACTAAATTAGTCCACTGACTGGTTTAGCATAGTATAAAGTGCAAAATAAAAGATAGATATTAGGGAAACAACAACACCAACAAAAAAGGAATGGAGGCGAGAGTGTAGCAGAGTAGAGGAAAAAATGCAGCTATAAGGAAAAGGGGCCTTAACAAGATGTGCTATGTACACATATGTACTAACTCCACAGCAGTGTAATCATGCTGTACTGCAAACATGTACCAGTAAGATCAAAAAAGAGGGGACGGGAGGAGAGGGGAAGGGGGAGGGGAGGAGAGGGGAAAAGAGCAATGCAATGTAGTGGGTTTACTCTAAGTTACAGGGGCATTAAGATGAGTAGTTCCAAATAATTAAGTTATAAAATGGGAACTGAAATCAAGGGGGGACTCAATTAGCATTATTTTGGAAAAGAGGCAACACAACCAGAAATATCACGGTGCTTATTTTAGAGCTTTTAACTTGATTATCGTTATTCAATTTCACATGTGCTATATCATAAAATACAGAGACAGTATCACTTATTCAGAAACCTAACAAAAGCCAGAACCAGGGGCTGCTTGAAGAAAGAATACATTAGTATAGTTCCTGTGCAGATATTTAACCTCTTGTTTCCTTTCTCTATTGGAGCGCAAAGGAAAGAAATCAGCTGAAACTGCACACTGATCTAGCTGCCACGAAGCTGAGGGCAGGTGTCTGGAGGCCATGAATGGCGAACATTCCCTTATGCGGACATCCTGGTGTCTTCTGCACAACACAGTCCTGAGAGGCCTGTGGAAAGTCACTGGGAGGATGAAAGCTCAGCACCTGAGCTCCCAGGTGAGCCAAAGCGTGTGTGACACTCTGTTCAATAAATGTAGTCTGAACTTTTTCCCTCAGCAATTCAAGACTAATAATAAATGAAGTTGTGCTCATTTAAAAAATTGCAGCAATCTGCATAGTTATTTGTAAAAATAGCACTGGTCTTCAAATATGTTGTGCCAGAGATGTTTCTCCTTATAAATTTTATTTTACAAGGTCATGGCAACCGTACTAATAAAGATTGATCACTCGAGTTCATTCCATAAAATCTTCTGTTTTTTTCTACTGCACATTGAAATGGAATCTTTGATGTTTTTTCTAACTGCTGAGAACTAAAATCAGACTTGCAAAAACAATTTTGTCTATAAAAAGATTGACTGGCTCAAAGTACATTAAAATATAACTGTAAGAATAGAGAAAAAAGTCCTCTCAGAAATTCTAATAATCAGAAGAGACTGTCGTGGTAAAAAGGCAAAAAATGACACACTTCACCAATATTCCTTAGACATATTTCCTTCCACAAAACATACACACATAATTTGAGAACAGTAGAAGTTTGGTCCCAATCCTTCTTTTCTTTTTTGATTCAGAAACCATTTGTGAACTTGATGAAAAGTCAGGACCCCTTTTCCTAGCATCTGTTTCTGGGTGCACGACAGCATAAATGCTACATGCTAACCCATATCGTTTTCTAGCAACTTGGAGATTTTTCAGATTTCCCCCTGAATTAGCTCATCAAAACAGCCCAGGTTAAGAGTTCTTGTTCCCCGCCAATTTAAAAGGCATAATTCTCTTATCCCATATTAAAAACAAAGTAAACATCCAAACTGATTTCAGGATTAGCATTTTTCTCAGTACTGGAAACATTTTGTGCTCTCTACAAACATATCACATTCCCTCTCAAAGTACTTCTACTGATGAATTTTCAGTACTCAAAACCATCACCTACCCAAGCACATCTCTAATGTTCTAGATATCTGGCAAAATTAAATTTCACAGTTTAGCCTTACTAGTCATTAGTCTTGCAAATGACTAAATTCTAAAGACAGAAAACCCAATCTTAAAAAAAGTTGATCATTAAAGGATTAGTTAATATAACAGCAAAATCAATCTAAAGCCAAACAAAAACTACCAAAAACGTAATCATGGATACAACCTAAAATCCTAAAAGGAGAAGCTGCTAAGGAAATTACGGTGTAACTCAAAGACTCCACGATATGCCCTCATCAAACACTGAATGCCTTTTACATGATGAGATGAGAAATGAGTCATTCTCCGAGGTCTTGTTGGTGGGGGGGTGCTGTGTGCCAGAGGGAGGACCAAGAGAATGCTACTTGCAAGGGGCTTCACCTTGGCCTCATGGCATCCTGAACTGTTCACTAACTTTCTTGGAGGTCATGGTAGTTCTAAAAAATGAGACACTCACAATTATTAGATGACTAAATGAGAGTAGAAAGCCCACTCCAAAAACAGACTGCAAGAAAAGTGAGGGGTGTAGTTCCCTAAGCCCCGAATTTCCCATATTCAGTCTTCTCCACTTTAACTCCTGGCCTAGAAAATAACACTCTCCTTCTGTGTGTAGTGATCTTTCTTTAAAAGTCCCAAGACAATTAATATTCTTTCATCACCCAAATAATCTGCCTTGGAGGATTCTCTAAACATTTATCTTATTTTCAAATGTTTCATAGATTAAGAAAAAATGTCTGAGATTCTTCTTTTGAAAGCTACTAGAAATCCTAGAATGGGGGATACATTTTCTGAAATTGCAAAGACTAAAAGGGAAGAATGAAACTGAGATGGTGCTCAGTGGTAGAGAACTTGCCCAGCATAGGTTAGGTCCTGAGTTTAATCCTCAGTACCAAAAAAAACCAGAACAAAACAAAGCAAAACAAAATGCACAAGTAAAATAAAAGGAAAGAATGAAGGCTCAAAATGAAATCAAAGTATCCTGAAGCTGAGCAAACTTCTTTCTACATCTACCATCTACCATGAGATTCACCAGCAAGGAGAGGATCAAGTAAGTAGAAACTACAATCAACAGGGTTTTTAAAAATACAATCAAATAGACTGTGTTAGAAAAAGTTCTCTTAAAAGGAGCCATCTCCTGGATGGGTATTGTGGCACATTCATAATTTTATCACTAGAAAGGCTAAGGGAGGGGGATCACCAGGTGTTCAAGGCCAGCCTGAAATATAGAGCAAGACCCTGTCTCAAAAATATCAATAAAACAAAACAAAATGAGAATCCCTTATATTACGCACCAATAATTCCACTAAAATTTAAATTAATTTACCACATCCATCTCCAATCAAAAAGTTAAAAAGGAAATGAAATGGTTTTTTTGGTGTATTTTCTGTCCCCAGAAATTCATCTTCAATTCATCACATTTGTTTTCCAAGTGAAACATTTTTCACATATTATGAAGCTAACTGTAAAGTTTTTCAAGAGCAATTGCTAAGAAAAATTTACTGAAGGGATGCCATAAAATTCAGTGCTAGGAGAAACCACAGAGACTAAAATTCATCTGCTTCATATAAGAGATCATTTACAACAACAACCAAGTCTATTCAGAAACAATCAGTCATGAGTAGATTTTTGAAAACCGAACCAAAACTCCCCCAAAAAGAGTAAATGGACAATAAACCTTGATCAATTTGTTGACTCATAACAAAAGAACAGGTCAAAGGATCAGTTAATCATACCCAAAAGGAAGTATCAATCCATGTGGAATCATCTATATAGAAGTAAAGCACAAATCATAGATATAACCAGCTTTCTGTTACCTAGAACAATCCACCAAACACTTATCATACAACAATTCCTTATAAAGGAACCGCTCTTTGTCAGAGGCTATAGCTTTTGAAGCAAAGACTAATGTAAAGCGTAAGACTCCACCACCTTCTTTGTTTGAAAAAGGTTAAGACTATGAATATTAAAAACTTGAGGGGATAATGAATTTCTGGGACATAATGATGTTTTCTTTTCCATCATAATTAACACAGCAAATTTTCACATCATTAGCAATTCACATGAATTGTGCATAAATCAAATATAATAAATGGTACTAAAGATACAAAAATTAATCTTATATATTTCATGCTCATGGCAAAATCTCTTAAGCCTATGAAGCACAGTAAAATGAACAATCTTATTGTAAGGAGAGGTTAGCTGGAAGGTGGTTAAAGATATTCCTGTCTCACTTCAAAGACCACACATTTTAAAGGGCAATTTACCTTTTTCTTGTTTGGTTAAGACCTGACTGACTTCAGATTTATCTTCGACGTCCTTCAGGAAGTGCTCCCTGATCCACCAGGCCCAGGCCAGTCTGTCACGTTGTTGTTCATGTTAATCCTCTACTCGCCTCCCCCTCACCCATCCTCACCGCACGTTTCCACCACACCATTTTTAAAGTGTGTCCTTAGTCTCTTTTAACCCCTACTGAAAGAAGGCTTCTGTGAAAGCAGCAAGAGCTTTTTCTGATTAATGTTTTATATGCTGTATCTATACTCACTATGCCTGGCAGGCATTAAGACACTTAGTTGAGAGAATGTATGGAGAAATATGACAGCCAGCCAGAGATACACAGGTTAAGGGATCTGTTTTTAATTCTTAAGCAAGCAGAATGTGGTTTCAATAATCCAAAAGGTTCTTACTATAGTTCTTGGTATAGCATGCAGAAACTCAAAATTTTCATCTTTAAAGAGTTTAACTATATTTTATGGACTTTTTAAATTTAAAAATCACATATGAGCCCAAAGACAAATGTAATAGTTAAAAGTCATTTTCTCCCCAAAAGGTAAACAAGTCTATCAAAATATACTGAAGAAAAGAACTCATGGCTCTAGTTCTTAGCAGAGCAATGAACTGTATGGTAGCATAAAGTCTGCTAAGCAGAGCACCAGGATTCCTAACAAACTGTCTTGTTTCTATTTTCAATTTTGTTTTTATGCTACCCAGGCTAGCCTCAAACTCACCTGTAGCCCAGGCTGACCTCAAACTTGCCATTCTTCTACTTCAACATCAGGAATTTGGGGATTGGGGGAGGGACAAACATCCAGTTTTTGTCTGTACTTTAATAACAACTAAAAAGCCCTAATATATATGGATTCTATCTATGCTAATTCCACAGTTTCAAAGGAAGAAAGAAGCATACACTAGACAGTAAAACATAGTTGGGGCCGATTTTAAAGACAGGTTACAATAAAGAAACAAATCAAATAATAAAACAAGCTCCCCTTTCTATACCTGTAGTAAAAAAGAGGACATTAATGCCTAGAGCCAGAGCTTGGGCACCAGGCCCAAATTCCTCTGTACTTTGGGCTAGATTATTAACTTTCCATTTCATAGCTGTTTCCAAAAGATAAATTGAGTAATACATGGTTATTCATTCTTAAAGCTCCTTAAAAAGGAGTCAAGGTCATGTAATTTTCATATAACAACCTAGAGATCTCTTTTGGTCAAGCTAACTTAAAGGAAAGTAAGCCACGCACATCAAACCTCTTTGGAATCTCAGTGCTAGAGACAATGATTGTGATAACTCCACAGAGGACTGAGGGTAGTTTAAATTCTGCTGCAGCTGTGCACTGAGCTGAGAGAAGGGCAGAAATACAAACTTTTTAAAACCTTGTCATACCTCCCTGGGGAGGAACTACTGACCCCAGATTCAGTCATTCTCCACTAAACTTGCTCTGTTTTCCTACTGACAAAGTGTCTTTCCATGTAGAGAGACAAAAGTTACTCATGCTGAATATTTATGAATGTCAACAACATGAAACAAAAAAAAAAACAGAGGAAATTTTAAATGGAACTAGTTTATGCTACTTACTTAGTTCAGGACTAATAGTTAATTTCTAGTTGATACACCTTGTTCCAAAGAGTGAACACATCTCTGAAACCACTAAGTTTCTACTCAGAGAATCAGCAAGAGTGATGATGGTCCCCCAGAGGTTGGGGTGTGTTGCATTGCTATCATTACTGAGTCAGGGCTAGTGAGAGCAAAGCAAATATATCTATCTGCATGACCCAAGGGCCCTCTGAAGCTGACATCACAAAACCTTAGCATAGCACCATATTCATGAGAGGTGAAGAAAAAGAAGATGTAGCCAAACAGAAGCAATATAGAAACACTGTACTAGTGTTACTGTACACAGTAGCAGCCACAACAGTTATTACTATTAGAATTCTAATACATATATATGTATAATATGTATGTATATGTAAGTATTACTGATTTTTTATCCAAAACCCAAAGTTGATTTTGTTTTGCAGATGGCTTTATTCATTGTCATAGAGATAATGTGAAGAAAAGGAAAAGGGAGTAAAATGGAAATTAGCAGGTAAATAGAAATTGTTTATGTGGAACAGTACTTGCAGCTCATCCTAAATCCTGCATTCTAGTCTTGACTGACAGACACCGTGCTGAGGACTCCTTAGGCAACACGAAAAGCAGACAGACAAGGCTAGGCCCAGATGAGGGCTGTGAGCTATGCCAGTATGCACTGGCACCTGAGTATCAGTCTGCTGGTTCTGAACCACGGGGGTGGGGGGGGGTGTTTCTGCTCCTCATACTCACTCTTACTGACAATGTTTCAAGATATTTTAGTAGTCTCAACTGAGGTAGAAGTGGAAATAATTCATTAATACTAGTAACCAGGGATGATGCAAAACAGACTATACCCTCATTCCACCCCAAATGGAACAAAATATTAATAACCCTAAAAGGAGTGGTTATCTAGTCACATTTATCCTGTAGTTAGTACCTAACATTGAATCTGACTTCAGACCACTTCCTTAACTTACCTCTCCTGGTGCCAGAGTAAGGCTAAGTAACCTGATCAGGGGAGCAGAACTAGGGAATATATGTCTGACATACATGGCTAGCACTGATCCTCCTACTGTGATTATAAATACAGCTTATTCCATCCCTTCAACCTTTTGTTTCTTTGGGTTTCTACAAGAAAAGGGGACTGGACTAGATGAACTGTGCTCAGACAAAAAACTTCTAGGATATACTACTACAGGAATAAAATCTCTTGTTATTAATACAGCCCTTGCTATATCCTCTTCAACAAAAGAAATGGGGTTAACCTATATTAATTAACCTATATTAAGTTAAACTATATTCATCAGCTAATGCAGTTACTAGTTGTGCTTGAAATTAACTTTCAATTTTCTTGTAATGCTTAACTACTTTGCATTTGAATGTCTTCACATTATATCAAGAT
>PVIC010011606.1:0-41149 GCA_004025085.1 Thryonomys swinderianus | reverse complement strand
CATATGAAGAAATGTTCAACATCACTGGTCATTCGAGAGATGCAAATGAAAACAACACTGAGATTTCATCTCACTCCACAAAGAATGGCTGCTATCACAAAATCAACCCAAAATAAATGCTGGCATGGCTGTGGGGAGAAAGGAACCCTTCTCCACTGTTGGTGGGATTGCAGACTTGTGCAACCATTGTGGAGATCCGTGTGGAGATTTCTCAGAAAACTAGGACTAGGGGTCCCATGTGACCCTGCTGTCCCCCTGCTAGGAATATACCCAAAAGAATGTAAAAACTCACATTGGAAAGACAGATGTACACCCTTGTTCATAGCAACTCAGTTTGTAATAGCTCAATCTTGGAAACAACCCAAATGCCTATTAACTGGAGAGTGGATAAATAAGATTCATTTTTAATATAAAATGGAGTATTATTCTGCCATAAAGAATGACAAGATCGATCCATTTAGGTGCAAATGGAGACACCTGGAGGATATACTAATAAGTGAAATCAATAGATCACAGATAGACAAATTCTGGATATTCTCTTTGGCATGATCACCTGTAGATGCAAATGAGCTCTAGAAAGTATGACAATTTTTATAGAGTGGGAAATTTCCATAGGAAATATGGCATGGGAATGTAATGAGGGGGAGAAATAAATATGATACAGAAAGAAAATAAAACAATATGTATAAAGGGGGTGGGAGGTGTGGGTGGGTAGGGATATGGGTAAAAATGAGAATTAACTTGTGGCATATACTGGTACAAATTCCCCAATGTTATATGTGATTGTGAGATGTATATAAATTGTACCAATAAAGAATTCAATTTTTAAAAAAAGTCTGATTATGATTGAAAAATGAAATTCCAAGGCCAAATAATGCATCAGATTCCATATGAACACAGAAGTAAAGTCTCCAAAGCTTCCTGGAGGAGTGGTGAAAACTGTGCAATGGTTCTAGATCATCAAGGTGCCCAAGATATAGACAATGTTCAGAAGAAAAAACTTCAAACATTTATTACTGATTCTCTTAATTCTTAGCAAGACACCTGACTCAAAATTAATACTCACTCAGTACCCATTATCTAAATGTAAAGGACAAATTGCATATATGGTATTATCCTTACTACCAGTTAAAAGTGAAATTCAAAGGAGAATACCTCGAGTTTTCAGAGGACACCACGGAGCAGCTGAGACAAGTAATGAGAACTCTGTTTCAATCACCTGTTCACTGACAAGCATCTCAAGATCTGCTGTGTCCCAAGAACTAGAGCACACTACATTAGATACATGATGTCCAGATGCCGGCTAGTTCTGAAAATGCTGGCCCTTGTGCACAGAAGTCTTCCCAGGCTCCAGGGCTGCCCAAAGCCCACTTAGCATTTTGGACTGAGGTAATTGCTGCGCAGAACAGTCCAGTACATCTACCAATTCTGTCCCCTATCTAGAATTCCAGCTCATTGAGCCAGCTGAAAATGCACCACTGAATTTTAAAATGCTCCCTTAGAGAAACTTATCCACTGGTGGTTAAGAATCACATGTGACAAAAATAAAATCTGTATCTTAGGCTAATCTCAAAGTTTGAGAGCAGTTACCAGGGAAAATCAGGGGGAGTGTGGGGAGCTGTAACAATAAGCATTGCTGTTACTGTTTCTGCCGAGAGTCTCTGTGTGCCAAAGGGCGACCTAAGAAGAGTTGTCCATAGGAAAAGCAAGTGCTGTTTACTCCAGTTTTCTGAAGCCCAGGTTTGCAAGGCAGCAGGGGCAAGGGGATAATAAAAATAAGAAGAAATCTGCAGTCTGAATTTTAAAACAATATAGATAATAAGTGGGCAGATAGATAGGTTTTACATACACTTGTGTTTTATTCCACAAGACTGTGACAAACACCACTTATATGCACAGTAATAATATACTATATATGAAGAAAAAGACAAAGCCATACAAGCTGCATATTTCTCTGTGAATATAATGCTCAGAGTACTCGTGGGATAACCGTCCCTTGTTCTTAGCACTTTCAGGATAGTGGCCCATCATGTGTGTTAATACAATGCACTGAGTGAACACTGTAGTATATTCTTGTCAGGGTAAATTAGGATTTTCTCAGTGAGAATTAGTGCCACAATTTTCAAAATCCTTCACTTGAGAATCAGCCATAGCTGAGGGTGTAGCAAAGGTCTAAAACTAATGATACCATATTATCACATATTACCAACCACTTTGCCTATGATATAGTGGGTATCTGTCTTCTAAGCAACTATTTATTAATTTATGATGTACAGTAAATGCCACATTTAAGGACAATTGAAGAGAAGGTGGCCATATGTTTTAACTTTTTGTTCAAAGTGTTGCTTTTTAACATAGAGAACTTTTCCGAGTTTAATAACAACAATTTAAAGACTCAACTGCCAGTTAATTTAAAAGTGAAAAACATACCCTTTTTGATGGTTTAACTGGGGCCCATGGAGATGGTGGGAGAGAGAGCTCCCCAGCTTCCACAGAATCATGAACTGTGGTAGGACAGTGATGCCAACTCTATAAAATGTAGTCCCCTTCCTTCCTCATCAATGCTGTAAGCAGCAGGAGGAGCAAGGTATTGTTTATTTTTATTCACGTTATTGTCTCCAGAAAAATAAACGTATACTGAGAGGAAAGTTATGGAATGTTATTGTTCATTTATGTTTCACAGATGGAATTAAATGTGTTTCTGTATACACAGCAGTGAATTAATTTATAGAAAACCTTTTTTAATTACTAATTTCTAAATATTCATATTTATAAAGAAATGCATTTAAAATATACTTCCTATTTTCATTTGTGGGTTCTTCTTTTATTTTCTTTATTTTTATAGCTATTTGAATTGTAACCTTAGAGTTCCTAGCTCAACTCAAATTATATTTCCTCAAAGACCCCATCCTATACTCTCCAGGCAGCAATGCCATCCACTCTTGAACTTCTAGTTGATATTTCCTTTGTTTCTCCTTTGGAAATATTTTAGCTTTTGAAATGTGCCTTCTGACAACATTCCTGATGTCTTGACAATGCAGAATATCATGTCACAAATATCTGAAATTATGGGCTGATTACATATAGCTTTATGGAAAACTATCAATTAGTTTGGTTTTTACAAGTGAATATTTATTTAAATGCAAGCTGTTAAATTTCCTCAAAAAATTAATTGTTAAGACAATGTAAGTCCAATTTACTTCAGTTAACTTTCATATCATGAGAATATTGATTTAACAATGATTGATCCATAGAAAATGAAACAGACCTTTCCATACATTCAGTGAAATTTAAAGATTTAATTTATGTGATCAGTGAAAGACAATTCAAATTAAATTAGTAAGAACATGCAAAATTCTGAAAATTTACTCAAGGGAGCATCAGGATCAGTTGATCCTCTCCCAACTGGAATGTGTGTCCTCTAAGAATAAGCAATTGAGTATTACCCAATCATCACACAAATGTCAGCCTCCCTTTCTCTTGAATAAATTTCTCATCATCAAATCAAACACAATTTTTTTTTTTTTTTTGAGACAGGGTCTCACTTTGCAGTTCAGGCTGGCCCTGAGTTCACTATATAGCCCAGGCAAGCCTTGAGCTCAGCAATCCTCCTGCCTCTTCCTCCCGAATGCTGGGACTACAGGCATGAGCCACCACACTGGGCACTGTGGTATGTGGTATTGATTGCTGGTGGGCGTGAGTCACCACACCCAGCATTGTTCTATGTGGTTACCAGGATCGAACTCAGGACCTTGCGCTTGCAAGGCAGGCACTGGAACCACTGAGCTAAATCTCTGCCCCCTCAAATTCAATTATTATTATTATTTTTTTTTTTTTTTTGCTTTTTGAGACAGGGTCTCGCTTTGTAGTTCAGGCTGGCCCTGAGCTCACTATGGTGCCCAGGCAAGCCGCCACCAACTCAGCAGTCCTCTTGTCTCTGCCTCCTGAGTGCTGGGATTACAGGCGTGAGCCACCACGTCCGGCATTGTGGTATGTCTCCACGCCCAGCATTATATGTGGTTACTGGGGATCTAACTCAGGACCTTGCGCTTGCGAGGCAGGCGCCGGAAGCACTGAGCTAACCCTCCGGCCCCTCAAATTCAATTTTAACTGAGACTCCTTTAATATTCCTAAGCATGGTTATGTTTTTGTTTTTATTATGTACTTTATGTTAGGTTGTATATTATTTATTTGTAATTGATATATTATGATACATAATAGTTATATCCTTTTTGCGGAATTTATGTGTGTTTGTGTGTGTAAAATTTCTTGCTTGTTTTTTGTCTCTTTCCTCCTGCCATTGGTTTCTTCTCTGTAGTTGATGTTTTATATATTTTATTAGTGCATGTTTGCAGTGTTTAGTGTTTGCATTGCTGGGATGGAGTTGGTGTGTGTGTGTGCATCACCCACCTCCATTCCTCCATCTGTCCTCTTTATCTCCCCTCCATCTCCTGTTCCCCATCCCATTTGAGAAATTCCTATGATCTGTTATACAGGATTTTTTTTTAAATTTTCCAAAGTTATGCAGTTCTCAGCACCAACGATCCCAGTTGTCAGGAACAGTCCTCCTTCCAGCAGACGGGCTGGCTCTCAAGACACCCGGTGAGAGTTAGGAAAGAACGTGGAGCTTCTGATGATCGAAATAAAACTTCCTGAATCTGTATTTCCCTGTGTACAAGAAACGACCGTCCTGAAACACAGTGCCCAGTGTGAGCAATGCGAGCAGGACCCCTGGCGTGTATGCAGCAGCCCCAGAGCTCCCCGGGTCACTCCGAGGGCTGTGAGTGGATGCGCAGGACTTGTATTTAATTAATAAATGCTACTTCACTAATAACATTTGCATATTCTTAAGACATTTTTAAAACTTTTATACTTTAATGTGTACAATATTTTATTTTTATTTTTATTATTTATGTATGTGTGTATTTATTTATTTATTTATTTATTTATTTATTTATTTATTTATTTATTTTAGCCAGGAAGACCATAGTTTGTTTTTAATGTCTAGCATTCCGTCTGGTTTCCAGGGAAGTTCAGTTTCTTCAGCAGCGAATTCAATCTGAGGCGCAGACTCCAGAGCTAGGCAGTTATTCACCGACCCATGTGTTTCTTGAGTGGCCATCATTGAAGCGTCTAAAAATCAGACAGAGGCTTATATCTGGGAAGCAAAATCATGACATAAATGTTCCCTTCTCCTTGGAGGTCTAGAAATTCTTAAAGAAGAAGATTTTGCAAGGTAACGAGTCAGACATACTGAGTCAACAGAATGTGTGAGATGGTTTCTGTGCAGTAGCAGAGCAACTGACTACATGCTAGAGAGAGAAAAAAATTGCAATGACTGTTTTCCCAAATATGCTGAACACTTAATCTGCCAAAATGCCTATGACATGTACAATTTACTGTTCTACTACTGTCTGAAGTTTCACACCCTTCTGGTTGTTGTTGTTGTTCAGGTAAAATAAATTCTTTGCTACAAAAAGTTTTTCAGGGTCTCTTATTCGTACTCTTTCTTATAAAATGTCAAGCAGAGGCATTCTGGTTGGGGAGGGCCATAAAGCTGGGGAGGGTATACACATGACTAGGAGACCTGAAGTGGTTCGATTATTGGTTATTGGGAAAGTACAGTTTGGCAGAATGCAATATATTTGGAAGAAAGATGGCCAGTGACCAGTTGTCATCCTGATAGATGAGGACGGTTAGATATTTTTGTTGTTGTTGCTGTTGCTAAACAGCAAGTAAAAATTAGCTAGTATTTTAGGAATGATGATAGTCAATCCAATCTCCTTTTCTGGTTTTTGTGCTAATGGAATTAATAAGTGTGGCAGAATTAGTAAAAGTGTAGAATCATAATAAATGTGAAGAATTAATAAATGTGTAGACAATTTAAAACTTTTAAATAGTCACCATCTCCTTTATAGTGAAGATATCAAATTTAACGAGGTTTATGTCCTTCAAAGTCCTATACCTTTAAATTGTACTTTAAAAAGCAAGTGGCATTGTGTGTGCAGAGGAAGGTAGATATGAAAAAGAGGTAAAACCCATACTGTTTTTAATACTAATTATTTTTATTTGTACTGAGATAATTTGTAACTGTTAGTTGAAATAGTTAAATAGTTGAAAATGAGTGATTCTGTGAAGTTAGAAAAGCAGCAGGAACATTCTCATGGAGATGGAAGTTTAGCCTCATCTCTGAGTGAGCATCACAAGGGCGGCTCCCTGTGTGTTCTTACCCTTCAGGTCCAGAAAATAGTGGGCTCTGAATGGTGCTGAGAAGTGATGATGATGATACCAAGAAGAGCAGCTGTACGTACTGATTTATTGGTGGCACTAAGGTGACACTGAGGAGTAAGACTTAAAATATATTTGAAACACAATATCACAAAATTGAGGAGGATGGTAGCATAGATATATGTTCTTCTTTGTGTTTTATGAGTTTCCTTGGGCAAATCGATGCATAGCAGCTGACAATATTCCCTTTCAAAATGTTTAAAATTTAAAAAGCAAGCATTATTGAAACAAGATCAGATTACAGCATGAAGATGAACATAGCGAGTGCACACTAATAATGATATATTCTGCTGAACAGAAACCACTGGGACTCCAGATTAGAAAATTACTAAAAGATTCTCTTAGGTGTCCCAACACCTCTAGGCTCCACAGGACACCAGCACCCTCGTTTCTCAAGGTGTTCAGACCTTGAAAAGATACAGAGAACTCCTGGATGCTTTCCCAGAGGGTCCAAGAGAGTCTAAGCAGCACTCTCCTGTCCCAGTTGGAGTATCCAAGAGGCAAACTGAAGAGCAAATCCTACTGCCAGGAGTTCAGTGGGAGGGTTTATTTGGGAAACTCTTGGATTGATGGAGTAGTGTGGCAGGAGGGGGAAGAACCACAGGAGCCCATAGCTCGGGCCAGAAGCAATGATGGCAATCAGCCATGTTATGAATGATGTGTCCCCAGCAATGCACACACTGAACCCCCATCTTCTAGTGCTGTATGGTGAAACTATGGGGACGTGAGTTTTTCTCAAGGGAGCAGCTCTCATGGATTAACTGGAGACCTCGCAGAACCCCCTTCTCTGTCCACCAGATGAGAACACAATGAGAAAACTTATTTATCAAGACATGGATGTTAATCAGTCCTAAACCCTAGGCTCCCCATGCTTCAGAATCATGAGATGTACATGTTTATGTGATCAACTAACTGGTCTATGAAGTGTATTGTTTTATTAGGGCACCTGAATAGCCTGAGAAAAGTCAGTCCCTTCAAGGAGCTGAGACATGAGCTGCTTGGCCACTGTATTTTCTCCCACAGTCTTTCACGGCCACATGTGAGCCAAATGTACTCAAGGAGGACAGACTGTTCCAGCCCTTGGCACACATTGGCACCATGGCTCTGAAGCATTGCAGCATCTTCTTGGGAACAGTTGCAGCTGTGAGCTCCTTGGTTCTTTAACAGCAACTTCTAATTTTCCTAAGTCACAGCTTTTCCTGCCTTCCCCACTCTCCCTAGAAGGAGTTGTGCTTTCTTGCTCTCTCTCATCTATAGTATTTTTTTCTTCTTTTCTTTTCTGATTTATTTATTGGTACATTATATATACACATCACAGTTACACTTAACATTGAGAACTTGTGCCAGTATATGACATGACTCAATTCTCATTTTTTCCCCTTCCACGACCTACACTACAACCACTTGCTCCTACATGCACAAGCTTAGTTTCCCTTTTTTATCATCAATTTTTCTTTCCTCTCATTACTTACCCATAAACCACATTTCCCTTTGGATACATACTATTTCACAATATCTACCATGCATTCTAGAAATGATTTACAACTTCAGTTTCTCATACCAGAGAAAGATATGATATTTACACATCTGTGACCTATTTATTTCATTTATGAGTATGTCCTTAAGGTATGTCCATTTGAGTATAAATGACTCAATATCATCATTCTTTGTGGCACAGTAATAATCCATTTCATTTTTTTTTTCTAAATGCACATTTTCTTTATCCAGTCTAGAGTCGATGGGCATTTGGGTGGTTTCCAAGATTTAGCTATCACACACTGAGCTGCTATAAACATGGTTGCACATATGTCACTGTGATAGGAATCTTGTAATTCTTTTGTGTATAACCCCAGCAGGGAAATAGCAGGGCCAAATGGAACCTCTATTCCTAGTTTTTTGAGGAATCTCCACACTGATCTCCATAGTGGTTGTACTAGTCTACATTCCTACCAACAGTGGAGAAGGGTTCCTTTTTCTCCACAGCCTCACCAGCATTCATTGCTGGCTAATTTCATAATAGCAGCCATTCTTTGGGGAATGAGATGAAACCTCAGTGTTGTTTTCATCTGCATCTCTTAAATGACCAGTGACATTGAGGATTTTATATACTTCTTAGCTGCTTTTACATCTTCCTCTGAAAAGTGTCTGTTCATTTCAGATGCCCGTTTTTGAATTGGGTCTTTATACTGGGGTGGGAGCTCTTTATATATTCTAGATAGTAGCCCTTTGTCTGAGGAATAGCTGGCAAAGATTTTCCCCATATTTTTGGTTCTCTTTTCACTCTGCCAGTGCTTTCTTTTGCTGTGCAGAAGCTTTTTCATAAGATGAGATCCCATTTGTTAATTTTTTCTCCTAATTCTTCTGCTGTAGAGGTTTTGTTCGTAAAGTCTTTCCCTAACTCTCCAAGAGTACTACCTCACCTGTTTTGCAACAGGTTTAGAGTTTCTGTTTTAATATTTAGACCTCTAATCCACTTTGATTTTAGTTTAGTACACAGTGAAAGAGATAGATCTAGCTTTAGCCTTTGGCAGGTTGAAGCCCAGTTTTTCCAGCACCATTCGTTAAAGAAGCTGTCTTTCTTCCATTGAGGATGTTTGGCTCAGGGAAGCAATTACTATAGGCTACAAATATTCATATAGGGGATGGAATTTCTTGTAAGGAATTGGTTCACATAATCGCAGTCACTGAAGATTCCCCTTATCTGCCTTCCACAAGCTGGATATCTAGAGAGTTAGTGGAATAATTTTAAGACTGAATCAAAAAGCCTGAAAACCAGAAGTGTGAATGGTGTTAGTTGCATTCTGAAAACAGCAAAAGGCATTTTACATCCAGCTGGATCAAAGAATAAGGGAAAAGAACAGAACCACTCTGAATTTGGTGTTATTCAGTCCTGTAGCAGGTTGATGATGCCCACATATGTTTGAGGAGGGCAGTCTGATTACTTAGTCTCCCCATTCAAATACTAGTAACACCAAGACTTTCACAGACATATTCAGAAGAAATGGTTAGTCAGAAATCTGAGCATGCCAGGGTCATTCAAATTGATGAGTAAAAGGAAGGAGGCAAGATATAAATCAGATGTAAATGTTCCTATAAGGTGTGTATGTGTGTGTGTCTGCATGTGTGTCTGTTTTCTATCTTTTTGTATGTGTGTCTTTATGTAAAAGACTAGGGCCATCTGAGAAAATCAAGTGATGAAAAAATGATGTTCCCTGGAGTTATTCAGTAATTAAGAACTTGTAAATGTTCAAAGTACATGAATTATCAAAATAATTATAGTGATGATGACATTCATATAATGATTTATAATTCATAAGACTTTCTTGTTATTGTTATTAATTGAGCTCTCAATTTAAAGCTATGGAATGACTAAAGAAGGCATTAACACATTAAAAAAGTTAGTGCAAGGATATGTAAAAACTTGCACAAGAAATCTTACACAATTAAAGTGGCACCAGACATTTTGCAGTAAAACAGTGTGTAACACTTCTGGTACTTTTCCCTATTTTCTTCCTTCATCTCTATTTTTGTTGCTCTTTTTCTTTTATTTTGCTGTCCTTTAAAAGATAACTTGTAGCTTCTCATTCAGAGTTTGGAAATAAATCTTGGTAATGTATTCTTCTATTGGCCAAATTGGCTGAATATAAATGAGAGGAAAGACTGATTGTTTGTCCTTGAGCATTTAACAATATTCAGCCAAGACCTGACTTGGAAATGACTCTTGAAAGGTAGATTTACCAGCACAGTGGTGTCAGCGCTGCAGTCAGGGAAGTGCTGGCAGGGATTGCAGAGGCGCCATGCAAATTCTGCCCTCAAGATGTCCTCAAGGCTGCCGAACAATCAGTTTGCTGCTCTACATAATAATTAAAGTATTTTAAGTGAATGTCACTCAACCATATGCAAGCACATCTGTGAAGGAGCCTCAGTATGTCCGCCTTCTGTTGATTCCTCACAAGTCTTTTGTTGTGCCAAAGAAAATAAGTCAACAAACACCCTGCCCTGTTTGACCCACGCCGAATGCTTTGTCTTCTGTAATTAGTGTACCCAGACAATTAAGGACCAGACTAATTTGTCACATTTATTCAGCAAGCATGGAAGATCCAGTGAAATAAAAAATACCTATGAAAGAATACCAGTATTAAAGTGCCATTATATCCTGTAGAGTATCTTTTTTATCGTGATAAAGTACATTTTATATATACATCATGATCACACTCAACACTGAGAATTTGTACCAGTACATGACACGATTTACCTCACATTTTTCCCCCATTTCCCTACCCAGGTATCTTTTTAGATTTTGGATTAAAGGAAGTGCAATTGGGGTCAACCCCAATGGGAGAGTCCACAACTGGTGTTTATAAATTTATCAGGTAAAACTCCTATGGAGGGTTAGTAGTACAGAAGACATTGAGTTTATTTGTTTGTTACTGGGAATTGAACTCAGGACCTTGAACTTAGCAGGCAGGTGCAGTGTCACTAAGCTATATCCCCAGCCCAGTAGAAGTTTAATACAAACTACTCATTTACCATGATTTTATCATTACAATGTCCAAAATAATTCTAGAAATATTAATTTTGCATCACTATTTTTTATTTAGTAACGTTCGGCTTTTTATTATTCTGAAAGGACAAAAGTAACTGACTATTCTGTCAAGAAAAGCTGAAGGTGTTGACATCTTTCAGTGAGAAACTTTCTAACACAGGAATTTTGACCTTATGATTCATGAGTCCTGCGTTCAATTTGCTTCTAATTCCTTCAGGAATGGCTTGTATACAGTAATCTCATGGTCTTTGCTTCTCAGGATGCACCATTATTTAGATATGCTCCTTAATCACAATAGAACACTCTACAGAATTTCAAGGGGAAGGTTTTCCTAGGCATTCAAAGCATGGATTTCCTTTATAATGGTTTCTTAACACAGGAAAGATCATTCTAATGTTCTTTCCAGAGCTCTCCAAGGGTATCTGAGGCCATTGAGAAGCCCAAGTGGCTGGGATTTGGGTTTTAATGGAAGACTTTGTGAGTTAGAGCTGAGGATTTACTTTAGTGACTTTGTAAGTTGAAAACTAAAATTCCAGTTGTAACTCAAATTGTTCCTACCTCAGGCTGGTCATGACCTAAGGGCCCATTATAATTTCTATAACAAAAATACGTAGAAAGGAGATTTAAATACCTCAGTATTTCCTGTGAATGAGTTTTTTCTTTCTTGTTTGTAGATTTCTCCACATTATAGTCATGTCCAAAAGGTAGCTTACATTCATTCAGTGCTTCATGGTGAAAAGAGCTTGCCCCTCTGAAAATCCTGTTCACACTAACCTGCTCTTTCTCTGCCCTAGGGTCCCTGTTGGAGGTAGGCCTTGGAGGATGAGCAGCATCTTCCATGCCTGTGTTCAGGGCTTCCTTCTGGTGCTGTGGATGAAGGGCAGGCTAAAGATGGTGCTCTGGGTGTTCCTCAGGGCCAGTGTGTGCTCCAAATCCAAGCAACTGGAATCCTTTTTGTCACATGCACGTTATTGAAAAATGGAGCTAGTTTTACTTTTGCTAATGTTGGCAGATCCAGCTTTTTCACTGGTGCCGGAAGAGTCAGAGATTTCTACTAGAAACCTAGTTCTCTCCCTCTTAGAAAGACTTCTGCTGCTGAAGTGGGCAAAGCTTAAAGACGGCAGCAAGGTTAGGACAAAATTTCATGAAGTCCTCTCCTTGAAATTGCCGGGTGAGAAGTCATCCTCCTAGGAGGGGGCAGTTTCTGTGAGTGACTTGTACATGAACTCCAGGCTGCTTTCTGCTTGAAGAGCAACAGCCAGCTGGGATTCTGGTTGAACTTCTTTCTCTTCAACATTTCTTTTGGACTTGAGCATAAACCTGTTGAAGTTCTTATTCTCTCTGCTGAGGAGCTCTTGACCAGGGCATGCAGCTAAAACCCACCTGTAGCTGTATACATTGCAGGAGGCAAAATGTTTTTTTTCTCATCAAACATCCTCTCAGCCACACTTTCAGCTTCCTTTTTGTCCATCATGAGAACTTTGCCTGCCCTATCTGCCAGCCTTTGTTTTTCTTTGAAAGATTACTCATAGATTTTGGAGACTGGAATTAATTGAAGTAATTGGATGATACTGATGAGTTTATTTGTACTAAGGAGCTTCTACTCAGCCTGCCCAGTGAGAAATTGCACATCTCACTATTAGTTTCTTTAAAGTTCCAGTCCTAATTACTGTGCTCTCTGATTTTCCAGAGAGTTTTTCCTGGTTGTGTAAACAACCAGGAAATGATCATTTGACCAAGTGGAGCCTAAAATGCTCAACATTTCTTCATACAGATACTTACTTGGATTCTCAGGAAACTGTTCGATCATCTGGGAAGAGAAGGGAAAATATTTTTCTTTTCATCTCTTGTTTCTTGTAGCCACTGCATGATACTGAGTACAATTTCAATGAAGAAACTTTTTATCAAAGAGCTCTGAGATATCATTAGAGAACAAATATGCTCCGTTTTTTTTTTCTCTCTCTTCATAATTCTGTCATTTTCTCACATTTCTTTTGAACTCATCATTTCTGGTGTTTTCTGAATTAAATCTCTGTGCTGCATACACTGACCCCTACCTCTCTTGTTTGCTTTTAGGCTGGGTAGGAGCTCAGTAGTACTAGCTTCTAGCAATCAGGACTCATTCATGAGACTCTAGTTGTCCTGAGCTTTTTAACCCCAACCAATAACACCACCTTTGCTCCTTTCTTTCAGGCTTTGTCTTATGTGCTCCCACGAAACTGCAATGAGCTACTTTTTTAGTTAAACAGTTCTTGAAGCTTTTGCCTCCCAAACCACAAGTTGATTTGTATGCCTTTGAATAATTTGCTGTCCCATTTAAGGACCACATTTGACACAGTTCGCTTACATCTTTTAATCCTCCCAATGCATAGAGCTCTTGTTTCCAGGTTTTTTGCATCTGAAACAAAGTATTGAGCAGGATACAAAGTAGAAGTAATAAGAATGAGATTTACTGAATGTAAGAGAAGTGAAAGGAAAATGCCCTCCACAGGGTCCAAGTGGCCACTGAGAAGAGCTCATGTTCCTGAGAGGGGAAGTCCTGGGTCTTTTTAGTTCCTCTGACTATGGAAGCCTCCATAGCTTGGAACTGAAAGGGGGCATGGCCAGACAGGAAACTGTCTTGGTCACATGTGATAATTTAGGGCATTCATTGCTTTTGCAGAAAGTGCCATGGTTTCCAGAACCCTTGGAGGTTAGACAGTGGTCTGGGTCATGGACATTTGATTTTGTGCACACCTGGAGGAGGGTCTTTGTGCATCCTGTAGGGGACCAAGGGGACCCTTTATCTGTCAATTTTCCTATGTTTGGGCATAGTTGTCTTTGCTTTGGTTTTTCAAATTTTGTCCCACAGCTTTGCTTGTTGACTTATTCTTGCTTTTCCTTCTACCTCAGCATTGCTGCTATAATTCACAGTTATTTGGCTTATGAAAATGAGTGAAAAAACTGGTTAATTTCTAAATGTGAACTCTGGTTCAGGCATCCTGTTTTAATTAAGGTTTTTGTTTTCTTATAGTTTGAACCTAGGAGTTCTGTGCTATTTTGCATATAAGTCCATTATCAGACACCTATCTTATTTTTCCTTTTGAAGATTTCATTGTCATTATCTTAGCAATGATCTTTGGAGAGCATAATATTCTAATATCAGTGAAAATGACTATATTCATTTTGTTTCATACACGGTGTTTTTGCTGTCTTATCAAAAATTCATTTTTAAGTCAAATGTCATCCAGATTTTTTTTCTGAGAATTTTTATACTTTCATATTTTATAGAGCTAATAAAATTAATTTTGAATTAACTTTTTTCAGTTAACAATACTAGGGGTTATTTTTTAGTATATGACTGCCCAATTATTCTAGCACCATATGTGAAAAAGACTTTCATATTTCCATTTCTCTGTTAAAGTGGCTTTTCTCCTTTCATTAATAAACTGCTGATTAAATTTATGAAGGACTCTCTCTGAGCTCCTCAGTCTGTTCTGTTTATTTATTTACTCTTACACCAACTTCACACTGTTTTGGCTAATGTAGATTAGGTAGGCAGAGGAAATCCTCCAGTTTTTGTTTTGTTTTGTTTTTGAGACAGGGTCTCGCTTTGTAGTTCAGGCTGGCCCTGAGCTCCCTATGATGCCCAGGCAAGCCTGAACTCAGCAATCCTCCTGCCTCTGCCTCCCTAGTGCTGGGATTACAGGTGTGAGCCACCACACCCCGCACTGTGGTATGCGGTATTGATTGTTGTTGGGCGTGAGTCTCTACGCCCAGCATTGTATGTGGTTACCGGGAATCAAACTCAGGACCTTGTGCTTGCAAGGCAGGAGCCGGAACCACTGAGCTAACCCTCCGGCCCAAATCCTCCAGTTTTGTTCTTCATCGATATTGTGTCGATTACTCAGTTTCTGCTTTTTTCTCTTTATTTAGCTTAGGATAAGTTTTTAAATATGCAGAAAATTACTTACTGAGATATTTGATGGCATTGTGTTGAAGCTATTATTCAATTAGAGAAGAAATGAGATCTTAACAATATGATCTTCCCATGTATGGACCTGTACTGTTTCTTTCCTTTTTATTTTTATTTCTTTAATTCTTCACTTTCTTTCAGAATAATTTTGTTCTTCATGTAGGTCTTGTATAGATTCTATTAAATATATAAAAAGCAATATTTCATTTTTTTTTTGATTTGGTGTTGTCTAAATAGCAAAGTACTTTTAATTTTAAATTTTATTTGTTAAGTAATTGTATATATAAAATTTATCTGAGGGCTGCAGATTTAGCTAGTGGTTCTGGCGTCTGTCTCACAAGCCCAAGGTTCCAAGTTTAATCCCTGGTACCACACACCACAATGCCAGGAACGGTGGCTTACACCATAATCCTAGCACTCAGGAGGCACAGGCAGGAGGATTGCCGTGAGTTCGAGGCTTGCCTGGACTACATAGTGAGCTCAGATCCAGCCTGAACTATAAAGTGAGACCTTGTCTCAAAAAAAAAAAAAAAGTGTTCTGATTTTATATTAATCTTGCATGTTTTAAATGTGCTATGATTTCTTTTTAATTTCAGGGGCATTTTAAAAAGACTTTTTACATAGATAATAATATTATTTGTGAATAAAATCCGTATTATCTCTTCTTTTTTGATTTTTTGTGAAAATATTCTTTTCCCTTTTTATACTATTATCTAAAATTCACTAAGTGCAGTAACAAAGATATCTTTGTCTTGTCCTTTATTTTATGAAGAATTGATCTTATTTTAAATAAATTTTATATTAGTTATAGTTTTCCTTTTGACATGCTTCATCAGGTTGGTAAATATGCCTCAAATGCTCCTAAATATTTCAAAAATTTTAATAAGATTTGGTGTTGAAAATGTCTAATATATTTTTTGCACCTATTAACCTAATCACATATTTTCTTTTGTAGCCTAATTATGTAAAGGATTATGCTAATTGTTTTGAAATATTGAATCATTATGGTTTTTTAAATGTCACTGGGATCAGTAGTGATAGCTTCATTTTTGAGTTTGAATGTTACCATTTCCTGTTTACTCTCTTTTTCCTTAGTTATCTTGACAAAAATTACTAATTTTATTGAATATCTTAGAGAATTAGCTTTTGTTCTATGTTTTTCTCTGTATTTACTCATTTCCTCTTTACTGGCATTGTCTTCCTTTTTAATTTTAACTGCTGCTGCTTACTTTAGGACAAGTTTGTTTTTATCTGGCTTTTAAAAAGTAAACATATTTCCAGTATTATTTATTTAAAAAGTTATCTTTCCTCTATTGGCATTGTACAGCTCATTTGTCAAAGATGAGGTGGTTTGGTATATCTGGAGTTCTTTCTGCATCTGATCCTCAGGTCTCTTTCTTTGCCAGTACCATGCTGTTTTTATTACAGTGGCTTGTGTATTGTCATCATAATATATAAACAAAAAATACCAATAAAATCAATTAAAAAACATTTCAATGAACACATGGAGAGCTATTTTTATGAATAGAGCACCATGTGTTGTTTTAGTAGATGGGTACATTGTGTCATGTGTAAGTGACTTTAAACGCTTTTATATTTTTTAGTCACAATTTTATGATGAAAATATTTAGAAGTATTCCTTGTAGCCTTTTGAAATAGCCAGTACACTAGTATTATCTGTAGTCCTCCACAGAATTTTACTCCAGCTATTATTTGAAAGCCACTGATCAGCCTTTTCTGGTCACATCCTCCTCTCTCCCCTCCACCTACCACTGTGAGACCTTTTCTTTCTCTTGTTTAAAGATTCTACTTATTAGTGAGGTCATGCAATAATTGTCCATGAGTGCTTTATTTTATTTAATAATAATCTTTAGTTATTATTTAATTATTTAATAATAATCTTTAGTTTATTAAATAATCTAGATTATTTAATAATAATCTTTAGTTATAACCTGTGTTAGGGGTCACTTGGGGATTTGTAGCTGCTACAAAACTTATTCCATCAATGCCAGAACCCAATCCAGAAGTGGCTTGTGGAGATGTGTGGGCCATGGTATTCTCTGTGCTCCCTTCCTTCTGATTATTTTATGCTACATTATGTATTCCATGGGTATTTACAGAATGTTCATTGTACTCTGTATAGGATGTTTACTTGTACTCAGTTAACCTTTCCTATTCTTCTCCCAAGTCTAGCTGTTATGGCCATCACTTTTTCATGTGCACTATATACCTCTGTGCGATTATAGTAAACTTTACTGATGGTCATCAGCTGGTAGAACCATTGTCTGCCCATGATCGTTCTCTTGGTCTCCTTCCCCCATGGAGGGAAAATCTCAACACTTATGTTTACTCAAATGACAGACTCTTATTTATTTTTTATGACTGCATAACCATCCATTGTTTGCATTTACTCATTTTTCTTGTCCTTTTTTATTGATTGGTAGACACTTAGGTTGTTTCCTCTTCTTGACTAGTGTGAATGATTCAATGAACATGAAAGTGCAAGTGCATCTAAGATATATTGATTTTATCGTGTTTCTGTGCATGGTCAGAGTGAAATTCTTAGATCATCTGATAGTTGTAATTGTTTTTGGAACATCCTCACTGGTTTCTGTAATAGCTGTGCAAATTTATACTCCCACAAATAGTGTGAAAATAATTCCTTTTCTTCACAGCCTTCCAGCACTTGTTGTCTTTATCCTTTTTGATAATAGCTGTTCTCACTGAGGAAATATAATGTCTTCCCTTGTTTTTAATCTTCATTTTCCTAGTGATTGCTGATTTTAAGCTTTTTTAATATAGTTTATCATTTTTGTATCTTCTCTTAACAAATTGCTCCGTATATTTATTGTCCATTTTAATTGAGTTGTTCCTACTCATGAAGCTCTTATACTATTTTTTGAGCTCTTCGATTATTCTAAATATCAACCATTTGTCAGATACTTATTTATAAATATCTCATACCATACTGTGAGTCATTTCTTCATTCTGGTGACTTTTTTTCATTTCTGAGCAAAGCTTTCCTGGTTTGATATATTACTACTTACCTATTTTATTTCTGTTTCCTGTGCTTTGAGGTATTTTCTAAAAATCCCCACCCATTTCAATATCCCAAAGTTTTCCCTAAAGACTTTTTTTTGTAGTTTCATTGGGTCTTAGATTTAATTGTTTAGTCCAGTATGGGTTAATTTATTGTAACTAGTGGGAATTAGGGTCTAGTTTGTATTCTTACAGTTTCTTAAGGTACACATTTAGATTATTGATTTAGAGCTTTTCTTCCATAATATATAGATCAATAACCTAAATTATATTTAAGCTCTCAAATTATGTGACATTTTAGTATGCTCACCTCCACCCAGGAGATGGTCTGTGCCATATGGTGAGCAGGAAAATGTGTACTCTGCCATTACTATATGGAGTATTCAGGATTAATGATTCTGTTTCAGGACGCTGTTCAGTTCCATTGACCCCCTTTATTTTCTCTCTATAGCCTGTTGAATATGTCAGTCTATACAAGCACATTGAAGTCTCAAGCTATACAGTACATCTGTCTATCAGAAGTCTTACTAGATTGGCCTCATTTTCACACCATCTGTTTCACACATATACCTTAAGGATGCACTTCTTGGAGTATAACCTCTGCACTGGTAAGTGACAGTCCTCTTGTCATTCACAATTATTTTGCTCTGAAGTTAATTTTGTCTAAAATTAGTAAGCAAGTCCAGATTTCTTCTGATTGCTGTTAGCTGAGTGTCTTTAAATTTTCCAAGTCTTACCTTGTAAAGAGTATCACTTTGCAAAACAAATAACAAATTTGTCATTGTATTCTCTCAGAAACTTTAAACCATCTGTATATTCTAACCAGCCACATTGATGTAACTCTTAATAATGTTAATGTTTACCATCTTTGTTCTATTCTTGTTTATTACATTCTTCTGTTTTTCTAACTTTGAGTATTTAATCCAGTTTAAATTTATCTCTTTTCTTACCATATGTTATTCTTTTAAAATATATGTAGTAGCTGACTTGAATTTTGCAATGTATAGTTATAACCAATCCAAATGCACTTTCAGGTAACACTACAGGGCTTCTCAGGAATCTCAGCTTCCAGACGACAAAGTATTTTCAGTTTTCCTTCTCCAATTCTTATGCCCCTATTGGTAATCACTTTACCAATTCAGAAGCTATACTCTTCAGATATATTATTATTATTACTTAAGCAAATATTAAGCAAATTTTATCCTTTGATCAATTAAAATATAAAAAGAAAATATTTCTTTTGATTTCTTTCTATTCTTTTTTCCATTTCTTTTTGCATATTCATATTTTAATTATATTCATTTTCTTTACTGAGAGAAATTTTAATGTTGTACAAAATATGTCTACTGTTAAAGAAAACAAGTTTTTGTTTTGAATGTATTTTTATTCCTAACTTTTCTTTTAAGAGACAATTAGGAAGATACAAAGTTTTAAGTGGATCTGTTCTCCAGCATGGTATGTGTTTTATTACATTCTATTTGGGATTATGAAGTTTTAAAATAAAAGTTGATATAGATATTTTTTAAAAAATCCTGATATAAGTATGGTGGTGCCTATTTCCTTTTTGGCATGCCTTGTATGCTCTTCTTGGGAGCTGGACATGATGAATCAGGTAAAAGAGCTAAGTCGCAATGAACTTTCATGTGAAGATTTGCATGTTGGCATCAAAAGGCATAGTGAATGCTGCTTCTTGTGTTCTCCAGCTAGAATGCTGAGATCTTCAACTCAACCAACAGCATGTCACACCTTAGTGATACTCATGGCAAGTTATTACCTAGTTCCTTTCAAAGCATTTGAGCAACAGATTTGAACAAGAGGCAGATAAGTAAAATTTGTTGTACGTATACTTAATTACTGAAGCAAATGAACACTTGTCAATTTTATTGGAATACTGAGATTGTTCCTTGTCAGATTCCATTGTTTTGAAAATATCATAAAGAGAATATGACATGGTCCATGAGGATGATGTTGAAAATAAGGTTTAGTGTTCTCAGTGGGAATTGCCCTCTGCTTCCTGTGTAACAAAAGTGCATCGACCCAGTTCCAACCTCATGGTAATTTTGACTTTATTTTTTAACTGGATGGAAAGGAACAAGCTGAATTTGTGTATAAGAGAAGTATGGTGAATAATGAATCTTATAAAAACTTATTTTAAAGAACTGAAATACATAGAAAAGTACCCAGGACAATGTTTGTGTCTCTGAGCTACTGAGATCTTGGACCTGCTGGTGCTATTTTCATGGGCTTACCCTTTTTCTTGCTGGCTACTGTGTTTCTTTCTAGCACAGATAATTACAATATTTTATTGAGAAATGAAGAAGAAAATGAATTCTTTCAAAATTAAAAAAAATCCCTATAAAAACAAAAAGACTATATCACATCTTTCATCAAGTATTTTGTAAATAGCATGCTAAGTGTAAAGGGATATATCATAAAAGTCCTAGCTAGAACTTGAGTTATTGTTATCATAGTATTTAAAGGACTTTTCCCAATATAAAATATAACATAATCATGAAGAGTACCATATTTACATAAAATAGAATAAGTTTCATTCATGGCAACATCATTACAAATAAATTAAAATATTTTTAAACTGTCAATAGTGGAAAATGTTTTACAAAAGAAAAACAATGTAATAAATATGTTTCCTCAAATACATAAAATTTTTGGCAGTGCTAGGGATTGAACCCAGGGCCTTGTGCATACAAAACTAGTACTTCACTAACTACACTCTCAGTCTAGCATTTGTATTTTAAGAAATGTGACTGATTTTATTGTATGATAACCTATTTCCCTTACTGTTCAAATCATATTTTCACACTTGTCTATAATTTATTAATAAAACATTCTAGCATTTTAGAATGCCAAAAAATGACTAATTCAATGTACAGGCAAGGGTAAAGGGAAATAAAGGAACATATGCTTTGGACAAATGAGTGAAAATGCATTTTACAATAAATTTCCAAACCACAAAGTGTTTCAAAGCACTGACTGATCCAGTAGTTCAACAATATTTCATATGTGTTCATAAGATTTGTGGTATTTATGAGTAACATTTCCTTTAAATTTCTTCTTTTGGAGCTCAAAACACCTTACATTTCCATCAATGTATGCTGATTAAATGAATTATGTTAAGCCTGTGTGTCACAGAATAATGAGTAGTCATTTCACACAATGTCACCCTTATCTTGGTTACTATGAGATCTGTAGTTATCCCTATTGAGGTTAAGAAAATGATAAGTAAGCATCTTTTTCCACTGATGCTGAATATTTCCAAGTGTTAAAACAATGAAATTACACCAATGTATCAAAAAAGACAATGTAGCTACATTGGTGTAACTTTATGTACATAAGTAACATAATTGGACTGGGGATGTAGCTCAGTGGTAACGTGCCTGCCTGGCACATGCAAGGTCCTTAGTTGAATTCCTGACTCTCTCTCTCTCTCTCTCTCTCTCTCTCTCTCTCTCTCTCTCTCTCTCTCTCCTATACCTATCTATCTATCTATCTATCTATCTATCTATCTATCTATCTATATGTATGTATATATAAACTGTATATATAAACTATGTATAGAAACAATGAATATAATAATAATTATGAATTCTTATTGTGCATGATTTATACAAACCATTCATGATAAAAAGCAGAAAGGAAAGAAAAGAGAGGAGGTGAAGGAAGGAAAACAAACTAGAAATAATGGAAAACTTTGTTTAAAGAATATTGTTACACAACCATAATGCAGAATAAAGAACTAGAGAATCACTGTTTGGGAGCCTCCTATGTAATAATGATCATTTTAATATACACAATTTATCCTTTATCTACAATGAAGCTCTCTATTTTAGGGATAAATATATTCAGAAATACTAAGGCTTTTCTTATATTCTCTTTATTGATAAAAGAAAATTTAACTCATGATCTCTAATAATATTTCTCATTTTGCACATGTCTCAGTATAGTTATTGCAATTGTCTTTGTATTGTTTGTATGTTATATAATTTTACATCATTTTACTTTTATCATATTTATTTCTTTATATTAGAATTGAGTTCATATCATATGTAGTTGATTTTTTAAATTTTTAAATGAGTTAGTGGTTTTATAGATATATATATATATATACTTATACATATATATGTGTATATGTATGTATGTATATATGTGTATATACTGATCACATTCATCATGCAGAATTTGCATTTGTTTGTGATATATCTTAATTCTTACTTTTTCCCATCTCACTTACTCCCTTTTAACCTTTCTTCTCATTGTTTACAGCTTTGTTTCTATTTTATCTTTCTTTTCTCAGTTTTTCCCTGTTGTTGTTTTCTTTTTCCTCCTTTCTACCTAAGTCCTTTCTCATTTGAACTTTTTCTTTCTGTTTTACATTGTCTATTATACATTTTAGCTCTTTTTTACAGTCCTAATAATTTAGTTCTTTTTTACACTCCTAGTAATAAACAACTAAAATGCTCATCAACAATTGGTTAGTACTCAGACACAAAGAAAGATAAACTTGAGACATTTATAGCTAAATAGATGCACCTAGAGACTATACTCTAAAGTGAAATAAATCACACACACATATATAAGTATCTCATTGTTTCTCTGGTATGAGACACTGTAGGTGAGACTTTTTTGTTGTTGTTGTTCCATTAGATGGTAGCTCTCTTTAGGTTGCTTTTAGAGTTTTACATTTAATGAAGTTATTAACATCATTTTCTTTAGGTCTGACATTTTATTGTTGGTGTTTATTTGTATTTTCTGCTTTACCTTTCTTTCATTGATTATGTGAACATGTTCGGCCTTCCATACTAGGTTTGTCTACATTTCTTTGTTATTATTTCAGGGATTGATTAGAAGGAGAGATATCCTTGTACAACCTACTTAGTTTAAATTTTTGGTACTTCAAGCATAATATTCTATAATCGCTTAGAAAAATGCTGATTTTGTTGTATAGTAGACCACTAAGCCAAGTAAATACAGACAAAAAGTTTTGCTCCATGTTCTGAGAATTTCAGTCTAATCTCATTTTACATCACAAGCCCTCTGCTCTACAATTTTGGGTCTCCCTTCTGTACACACAGTAAGATTACATCTGACAGTTACATTCCAGTTCACTTATTAAAGACTTTGTTATGATGCTTAACATCTCATCAACTTATCCATTGGTCTAGAGTGACTCTAGAGTTGATGTAGTTTCACAAATATTATTAGAAAATCCTTTCCTCCCCAGACTCTAGCACTGAACTAGATTCTCCTAGTTACAGGAGTTCCCTCTAGTCCAGAAGTCAGGGATTCAGCTGTGGCCATACCATCCTGAATGCTCTGGATCCCTTTTGATCTAGGAAGCTAAGCAGGATCGGGCTTGGTTAGTACTTGGATAGGAGGAAGCTAGTGATTCTCTGGGGAATTATACACCCAAGTTATTCAGCTCTTTTCTTAAGTTCCACCTTTTGAACTACATCCAAAGGAAGGACAGAAAACTAATCCTCTACCTTCTTTGGAAGAACTGGAGTTCCTTTGCTTGGATTCTATGCCTAGAAATACGAAATGTCAATTGGGAATTCAGTGGTCTGTGTGCCCTCTGCCTTGTATCCCGCTGCTCTGGTCTCCTTCAAGGCCAATCTGCAAGAGAGAATAGAGTGCAACCAACATTTACATGCAGGTGGTTCTTGTGAATTTATCCTTTCTGACAGATTTACTTGCAGTGGTTGTCATCTGTTTTTCCTCTTTTTGTCTAAATTTTTATCAAGAGATACAGTTTGAAGAGTTCACACTTTGGTGGAAGAAAAATATTCACCTTTTTTTCCTCTGGTGATAAGGAGAGCTATGACAAAACAAAAGCTGTGAAATAGAGTGCATCACATACTTTTTTGTACAAGTCTTTGTTACCTTTATTCCTCTTTTCACAGAGTCTGACCCCAGAGGCATTATAGACCGATACTTGGCCTTAAGATTAAAATGGTAGTGGGGGGTACAAAGTCTAGTAAAACCAGTCACCAGATCTGGATTCACTGCCCATGTCTAATCACTCATGGTCACCCAGGTGGGAAAATTCCTGACCACTGACCTTTCCACTATTGTAGAACTATTTCAGCCTCCAGAGGAGCTAAGAACGTCAACTCATGTCCAGCTGCCTGATAACCACAGGAAATGTGTCTGTTCCTGATTCCCTCTTGCTTTCACAGAAATGGAACAGAGCTGGGGAAATTAAGTGAAAATTCATTATTAAAATTTAGTATATCACATGTATACATTCAAAGGTACTGTGTAAGGAGAATGATCACTTTTGTGAACTAATGTATTAAAACCTAGATAAACTGAACATTATAGGGATCTATAAGAAACCCTTCTACTTGAACTTTCTTTATAGATTTTATTATTATTATATTACATATTTTAGTTGTTTTTGAATTTATAATAAATAATACATAGGGCCGGAGGGTTAGCTCAGCTGCTTTGGCTCCTGCCTTGCAAGCGCAAGGTCCTGAGTTCCATCTCCGGTGAAACACATAAAATGCTGGGCATGGAGACTCACGCCCACCAGCCATCAATACCACATACCACAACGCAGGGTGTGGTGGCTCATGCCTGTAATCCCAGCACTCGGGAGGCAGAGACAGGAGGATTGCTGAGTTCAAGGCTTGCCTGGGCTACATAGTGAGTTCAGAGCCAGCCTGAACTACAAAGGGAGACCCTGTCTCAAATAAATGAATGAATGAATGAATGAATGAATGAATAATACATAGGAGAAATGAAAGGAATTGTTTAAGGTGGAGTTTTTATTGAGAGAAACTCTGACTTTGCAACATCATCCTCTTTTTTTGTTTGTTTGTTTTGAGACAGGGTCTCGCTTTGTAGTTCAGGCTGGCTCTGAGCTCTCTGTGTAGTCCAGGCAAGCCTAGAACTCAGCAATCCTCTTGTCTCTGCCTCCCAAGTGCTGGGATTACAGGAGTGAGCCATCACACCCGGCAGCATCAACCTCTTTTTAAATCTTTAAGTGATACAAGAAATATGTAGTATAATTTCAAAGGTATCTGATTTGAGATGTAACTCAAGAAAAATATCCAATATATGCAAATGTACATTTAAATAAAAAATGATAATCTGTATATACTGTTTTTAGCATCATTAAAAACAAGATAAAAATTCGAGCTCTCTGTTAGCTTTATTAATCTGGTTGTACACAATGTAATATCTTCAAATCCGATAACTGCTTCTCATGTGGATGCTCAATAAATGACAGTAGGTGCTATGGTTACAGCTGTGGTGTAGCATCAGATGGCTGTGAAAGGGCCCATCAAGGAACCAGTGGGAAAGGAACATAGGGGAAAACACTTTGTTTCTACATTATAAGCAGGTTGTTGATTTATTACAATAATTATAAGATGATTAATGTAATCATACAAGTACCTAAGAGAATATGGTAAAATATTACCTATAGAGATTATATTTTCTACATATAAACGTGTTTTTAATATGGAAGAAAATAAGGTGATTGTTGTGAAAGTGAACAGTATCCAGAATATGCTTCTGAAATAAGAGATAAATACAATAGTTTACAAATGCTTCAGTTTGCAAATGATGGTGTTCCCAGACAGAAGCATGCAGCAAAATTTTGCTTCCTTTTGGAAACTCCCAGGGGACAGACATGACTGCTGTCATCTTCCCCACACAGACACCAATGCAACCATCTTCTTTAAATTGTAAAACAAATTAAGATCTTAACCCAGTTTCCACTGTATGTAAATGATTGTAAGCTAAATCATGCTGTTAATTACATCATGTTATTAAACATTGTGTTTTGGTATTTGTAACATGTGGAAAACACTGTTAAGTTTCATTTCTGTAAATTCTTGCTCACATGCATTTGAGTTTTTAAAAATATTTGTATTTATTGGTACATTGTACATATGTATCATACCATGACCATGCATTTGCATTTTAAAAATTAAAATAACAATGTTTATCCATAAGGAAAGTTACTAAGTTACTAGGGTAAAGTAATAAAAAGATGGGATTTTAAGTGTAAATATTTCCAAATATTATCTATTGCTGTCTTGTGTACTTAATACTTCAAAAATATTTAAACATTGAAAGCACAATATAAAAATGGAATTGACAAGGTATTGTAGTGTAAAATTCACCTAAGTGCATTGTGTTATGTAATATGTCATAGAATTCAAATGAAGGCTAAAAATATTGAAAGCCACACAATTCAATATTGTTAAAATGTTTCCTAAGCAAGATAAAACTGCAAAACAGGCTTTGTATTTATTCACCTCCCCTTTTCAAAATTCTCTGCAGTTTTCCACAATCTTCCTTAAGGGGAGTTCTCTAGGGTTTCAGAAGTACTCACTGGCTTGCATACAGCTCAGATATATTTATGTGACTTCCAAACCAGATATTTCAAATATTTGATTTTCTCCTCACCTTCCTAAGCTCAGATTGGTGACTTTTGCCTCTGTTATGAGCATGCTGCACTTGAACAGAAGGGGATATCCAGGGCTTAGGAGGCCAAGGCCTTTGCATGAGGAAGTGTCCCCCTGAGCATTTCCATCTTCCCAGGTAGGTCAGGGGATTCCCATGGAGACCAGCACTGTCATTCCTACAGCTATGAAAAAGGATAAATCTTGCCCCTCTTGTACTCTTTCAAAATGTCAGGTTTTTTTCTTCTACATTACAGCGCAACAGTTTCTTATTTTAGAACATGTGTGTGTGTGTGTGTGTGTGTGTGTGAGATATAGGATATATATATATATATGTGATATATATAGGATATATATGTGTGTGTGTGTGTGATATATATCACGTATACAGACAAAGGTAGATTCATATAGCTATATATTATATACTCAAACATTAATACCAGATAATTGTGATCCCCTAAACAGCTATTATTACAATAGGGTGTTAGAAGGATGACAGAGACAGCTGATTGCACATCAAATATCCATCTTCTCTCTTCCTCATTAAGAAAACTCTCTGCTAAAAATCCATGTTCTTCCAGCTCTTCCATCTGGCAGCTAGGTGTGGACTGAGCCAACCCTGGGTCTGTTTAGAGCTCCAGGCAAATATTATCTACGGGTTTCTTTCCATATAAACATTTTGACCTAAAACATACTATAGAGACTTTCTAATGAGATGCTAGAGACAAATTTCTTATTTTTCTTAGTAAATATAAATGAAAACTTGGAAATCATACATAAAAGAAACCATATGGAAGGTAGAATAAAAATAAGTTTGTGGGGACTTTCAGAGCTGGTGCATGACATGGTAAAGATCCCGGGTTATCTTCTTGCTTCTTATATACCAGACTAAATAGTAGAGTAGCCAGCAGCCTAGAAAGCAAAAAACAAAACAAAACAAAAAAAAACAAAACAAACAAACAAACAAAAAAAAAAACAGAAAAAAAAGCCCCACCCAAATTGTTTCAGTCAGAGTACCAGGACTCTGGGTCTCGGATATGGTTTCAATTCGAAACCTCCTCCCAGGTGCTCACGTGTGTTGAAGGTGATTAACATTATTGTGCTGCTCAGGGGTGGAGCCTGGTGGGAATGGGTTGATTACTCCATGGCCTGGAGAGCGTTCTTGTTCCAAGCTCCTATCGCTGCTCCTGGCTGCCATGAGGAGAGCTCGTTCTCTGTCAGGCTCCCCTGGGTTCCTTTCCCTGCGCTGGAATCAGGCAATCATGGACTAAATAGATGACTCAAACAAATCTCTCCATCTTTAAGTTTTGGGAGTTGAACATTTTGTCCCAACAATGAAAAAGTGACCATGACAATCTCTGTAGAGAATTTACAATATAAAGGGAAACCTAAATTAATTAAACTTCACATTGTTTTAAGCAATTCATCATTCACTAACTGTGTCAGTGTATATTTTCACAATTCTCACAGTAATTATATTGTTTAAGCAATAGCTTGAACATTTATGATTCATGCAAATCTATAGTAAGACAGCATTCTAATCCTAGAGTCTGGAAGAAAAGAGCAGAGGTAAAATAAAAGTAAATAGATGACGTGATCAAATGGAGAGGAAGATGCAAAAAAAAAAAAGATCTGAAAGACCAAAGACAAAATGCTGGGCGCGGGGTGCAGGTCTAACCTCAGCAGGGTCACCTGTAATCTCTCCTGGCACTGCGATGCTTGATTGCACCAACGCAAGGAATGCTATCATTTGGTACACAAAAAGCACCATGTAGAGGAGACCCTGGTGCTTATTTTCGATGGTGTAGAAAGTGGTCATCTTTCACTGTGCTGCACTGTGAAATCCCTTCCTAGAGACAAGCAGAAACATGGAAAAAAAACATGAATAAGAAATAGAATTAATTAAAAACACACAGTATATCTAGTCAAACTGATTTAAACTGTCTTATGTGTAGCAAAAAAACATTTTTGAATATCTAAGAATTTATCAAATATTTATAGAATAATGTATTTGTTGACTGTCTTGAGAAATCCACTAAACAGTTTTTGACAGCAAGAGATCATCATGGAAAATTTGAGTGTCATAATGATTTTAATATACAGTTAAACATGAATCAGTGAAATTTAATTTAATTTTCTTTTTTATATATATTTGTCTCTCAAGGTGGGGTCTCTATGTAGTTCAGGCTGGTTATGGGTTTGTAACACAGACAGTCTCCTGCCTCTTCCTCCTGAGTGCTGGGATTACAAGTATTTGTTATCACAACTTTTCCTAAATTTTAGACATAATAAAATAAATTATAGATTAAAAACAAAACTAATTAAAAATAACAGTAATGAAAACATCAAGAAGAATTTAATAAAATGTTCTACTGAAGAAATTGGTGGAAACAGTAGAAATGAGAAATAGACACAAAATTTCTGAAATTTTTAATACCTTATAGACTTTTAAAGCATGGAAATTATAATTTCAAAGATAAAATTAACTCATGAAGATAAAAAGACTGAATATTTTTAAAGTGAAATGAATTATTATATGGATATGTAAATTTGATAATAAAAAGAAAGAAAAAGTAATTCCACAAAATGCTTTTGTAGTCTTTTTAATATTTAACTTTGAAATAAATTGAAACTTATGGGAGACTGCAAAACTAGTACTTCTGTCAGATGTATTCCTCAGAATTTCTTCTAAAGTTACATCTCTAAAAACGTAGTACATTTATGAAAACTAGGAAATGAATACAAATATATACTTTTAATAACTTTGCTTAAATTTTGCGTCTTTCTATTAAAGTTTTTAATGCTTTTTAAAATTTGAATCTTCATTGGTACATTATATATGCACATCATAATCACACTCAACACCAAGAATATGTACCAGTATGTGACATGACTTACTTCTCATTCTTTTCCATTCTCCTTTATACATATAAGCCTGCAGGATTTATGTGGGGGGAAAAATCTAATGGAACTAAGTCTTCATTATTGTTTATTCAACATTAATATGTCATATTTAATTGATGCTCAATTCTTTTCAAAGGCATTTCAGGATTTTTGCTTGTTTTATTTACTATTTGTGAGGGCATTTTAAAATTCATCCAGTACTGAGAGGAGAATACAGAGATATCCCCTGTCCCCATTCTCGTGTTACCATTATCCTGCACTAAAGTGGTACATTTGTTTCAACTGATAAATCTGCTTTGACACATCAGTGTACCACTGGAGTCTACATTCTCAGTGGGGCTCATTCTTGAACTGTTTATTCTGTTGGGTAAATGTATAATGGCTTCTTTCTACAATTATGGCATTACACAGAACAATTTCAGAGCCCTAAAATCCTCTCTGTTCTGTTTATTCATCCCTTCCTTCTCCCATATCTAACTCTGGAATAGACTGATTTGTTTATACAGTCTTCACATATCTATCATTTTCATACTGTCAAATACCTGAAATAATACCACAGGCAGCATGTTCAAAGCAATGTCTTTCACTCACCAGATTCCCATTTAACATTCTTCCAGATCTTTTTATGATTCTCTTTTATTTGTAGCATTAAATAATACAATACACCTTTTGTTGGTATGTCACAATTTACTGTTCATTTTTGTTGAATATTTTTGTTACTTCCAAGCCTTGCATTAGTGAGTAAAGCTGCTGTAAATGCTTGTGTGTAAATTTTTGTGAGAATGCCAGTTTTCATTTCATCTGGTAAAATACCAAGGAGCGTGATTCCTGGGTTGTGTGTCTCTTCCCAGAAAAAAAGATAATCATTTGCATTTTTTTCCAGAATCAGGCATCAAACTCAGGATGTTGTGCTTGCAAGCCCACTGCAGTGCTGCTGAGCTAAATCCCATGCATTTGTTTTTAACCTATCTGCATACTATAATGAAATAAAATAAGATGAAGCATGATATTTCTGATTCTACTTCAGTAATTCAGTGTTGATGCTTACTCAGAATTTCTTATTTCTTTGTAGCGAAAGAAATTTGTATGTTATATTTTACTTTAACTAATTCAAACTAGTTTTTAATTTTCTTGAGATATCCCTCTTTTACCTGTGATTTATTTCACAATGTGTCATTTAATTTACAACTCTTTGGATATTTTCCAAGTACCATATATATATATATATATATATATATATATATATATATATATATATATATATATATATATGTATATGTATATATATATTTGATTGATATTTATTTTTTTGTGATTAACCAAAAATTGATATAATCATGACATAATCCTTTAAATTTGTTAGGGTTGAGGTTAGAGTTAGGTTTCTACTAAATCCAAAGCTATACTTACTTTCCCCTTTCCTTTCCAGAGCAAAGCTTTTAATTTATAGATAAAACCAAGAAGATTGATCAGGACTATTATCTAGTTACAACTTACTGTAACAGAACATCCTACTTAGGAATGTTTCTTGTGAGTGCCTTATAAGTGAAGTCCATGAAAAAGTCAAACCTCTCTTGTGTGAGAAACTGAAGGTGTAAATGAGGTAAAAAATGTTTGATAGATATTATGAAATAGGAAAAAATGTTTAAAGTGGTAGAGAAACTAGGGAAAGGGTCAGAGAAAAGCAAATAAGGGGGGTGGTAAAACAGAAAAAAAACAGAAACAAAGCTTGTATGTATGGGGAAGAGGGAGGGGTTGAACAGAGGGCAAGGAAATGGGAAAAAATAAGAATCAAGATGTGTCATGTGCAGATACAAATCTTAATGAGAAATTTGATCATAATGCATACCTAAAATGTACCAATAAGTTCTCTAATAATAATTAAAAAAAAAACTCTTTCTATGTCTAAGATCTCCACATAAGTCCACCTCTGGCTTTAGTTACTCATTAAAATTTTCAAATATATTGGGGCCAGAGACTTTTAGCTCAGTGGTTCTGGAGCCTGCCTAGCAAGTGCAAGGTTCCTAGTTCAATCTCTGGTAACCACATAAAGCAATACCAGGCATGTTGACACACCCACCAGCACTCCATACCACACATCACAATCATGGGGGTGGTGACTCATGCCTGTAGTCCAAGCACTCAGGGGGCAGAGGCAGGAGGATTTCTGAGTTCCAGGCTTGTCTGGGCTACATAGTGAGCTCAGGACCAGCCCGAACTACAAAGAAAGACTCTGTCTCAAAAAACTTAAATAAATAAATAAATAAATAAACAAATAAATAAATAAATAAATAAATAAATAAATAAATAAATAAATAAAAATAGAGTGTTATACCATAGGTCATTTCAAATCTGAGCCAAGAAAATAAGACATAAACTTGAAGCAATTTGTCCTTTTCAGAAATTATGACTAAATAAAACATATGCTATAATTGGAAAAATTATCATTTTGTGAGTGCTTAACTGGTACTTAGAAAAGGATCATGATACATAACAAATTATTTGGTGAACTCATTGGGAAATAGGACAATCACATTATCTCAAAAATGTTACCTTGATATTTATTTATGAGCTGTTCTTGTAAAAGAACTACATACCCCTAAAATGGATCCATCTAGTGTCCACCAGAAAAGCTAAATAATCAAATTCTGAAATACTGATTTTGGGTAAGTTGGAGAAAATACTCCTCCAAATACAATGCAGTGTCACCTAGGTCTACCAGCTTATTTGTTGTATGATTTGAGAGAAGATGGTTGCATTTGTTGGGGGGGGGTCATGATTTTGTTTTTCAGCTGATGTGAAGATTGTCACCAGAAATGAAATTTTGCTGAACACTTTTGTTTGCAAACCTAGTTGTTAGCAAGCATACACCTTCCTGAACTGAGGATTTATTCTATAATAAGGGTGGGCTGTATTACCTGTTTTACTTTCTAGTGAAAAATATTCAATGTACAATTGCCTTTTAATAAATAATATAACAAACCCATAATATGCCAGATTACACACAATAATGAATTAAGCCTTAAAAATGAGAAGAGATATGAAATTTGCTCTAGATTTAAAGTGACAAAATAAAAACTAAATAAATAGATAAGCTGGACTTGGATGAAGGAAAAGGCGAGTACAATATATAAATTGTACTCGGATAACCAGCTTTGAAGAAAGTAATAAATTTCACTTCAAGGATAGCTGAAGAGATTCAGGGGTCAATTTCTAAGTGGTGACACGAAGACTGAAGTGGAGTGATGGAAACATGATGTAGTTATGTGAGTAATATGTATTATAAGAAAATTCATGCTAAAGGATAAATGAAATGCAATGTCTGAGATTTGCTTAACACAGAAAAAAAAGAAAAGAAAGAAAGGAAACGACAGCACATGTACTTGGACTCATGTGCACAGATGTACCTATGTGACATAATTGTTCATAGATGTGGTAGATGCTTCGGGGTTTCTTATTTTGTAATTTGTATACTCAATACAGGCACATGTATAGAAAACAGAATGGTTTATGATAAATATATTCTTACCTGTCTTCAAATTCATGTCTCTTTTCCAGCATCAATTTCTCTTACCTATTTTTTTGTTTTTTTTTCTTTTATTTTAATTGATCTTCCAGAATGTTAATGTTGTTCTTTTGGATGTACTATCTGAATTCATAAATCAGAAACTACTAAGATATTTTTAGTTTTTATAGATTAGAACAATTACCAGCACATTTTTATTTTAATTTTTGCATGTGCCAGGGATCAAACTCAGAATTTTGAACTTAAAGGCAGGTGGTAGCACTGCTGAGTTACATCCTCAGCCCCATTAGTACAATTTTTAAAATGTAATTACTTTTGGTTTCCATGATATGAAATTGAGGACTGAAAGATACAAGAAACACTTGGTTTAAAAGAAAAAAAAATCAAATAAAAGCTGTCAATATCTTGTAAAAATTAGCTCTCAGCCTACAATGAGAACACTGCAAGTCACTTCTTTGAGTGGGTGTTCAATAAAAATGCTTTACTGATTCACTGGCAAACAGAGAAGCACAAAGTCAACATGTTTATATGACTAATGAAAATATTAATACTAAAAAATGTGTGTTCAGTCTTTCAATTCTTCATCATACACATGTTCAACACTCTGTGCTCAAAAACCTCAAGCTGGCTCCAGTTATTGCTTGACCACCAGCCTATGAATATGATCAGAACTATCAATTCTGTATGCATTCTTTAAGAACTGAATCTGTGCTTTGCCAGTTGCAAAGCAATTGTGTGACAGGGTGGTTCTCCATATTAAGAGGTGGGCCCCAGCAATCAATTTTAACAGGCCATTCATGAAATTCTCGAGTGCAATAATTGTTCAACAGCCCAAGATTGAGTAAACGTGTCTCCTTCTATATTTATGTTTAAGAAATTTTAACTCTCAGGAATGTCAAGATTCATCACATAAGATATTATGCTCATGAGCCCATTCATGAGCTGGTGCTAGTGACATCAGGAATCCAGTTTTCAGTGTCATTTTCCATCGCACTCCAGTATAGTCAAGTATTGATTGAAGCCTTCATGCTTGACTGGCTCTCTCTCAAGGCCACTTAATGGAGCCATGAACACATGCCCAGGTTCATGGAGGCACAGTGTTATTTTGATCTCGATGATCTGTGGTGAAGTTGTTTTCTTGTGTTGTTTTGTTCCCTGTCTGAGTTCAGCCATTTGTAGAAGATGGTACATGATGCCAGCTGCTGAGATGCTCCCTCTGTTCAGTTTTCCAGTGCTGGACCACACTCAGCGACCTCAATGCATCCAATGTCTGGTTGCTGCACAACTGAAAGGGGTGACTCTATCCAGTGGACATTTCATGCCAATGTACTCGAGATTTAATTACATACTAAACTAGAAAGAAGATCCAGAGCTGCAAGTTCCCAGAATACACTCACTCTCTAACCTTAACTTCTGATTCCTTTTTAGTCTTTCCCTTTTAGTAGAGATTTCTCTATTTCTTTGTTGCCTTGTCCTCTCTAGATTATACATACTCTGATCTGAAATGTTTACTCCAGTGTGAATATGAATATGTACAGATCAGTACATGAATGCACTGAAAAATGAGTGGGCGTTCAATAAAAATGCTGAGTGTGATCATGATATGTAAGTACAGTGTACTAATAAAGATAAAAATTAATAAAAACTGTATCTTATTTTTAACTGAATTCATGCTCATAGTAGTCAATATTTTTTTTTCTGGAGAAACATAATAAGTATAATATTTTATAGAGAGGGAAAAGGAGACCTACTGGTGTAGTTTGTATGAATTTAGGTGCGTGAGAACTAAAAGGACCATAGCACAAGTTCTAGTCCACAAGTGCAGGCTCATGCCCCAGGAGGAACTGCTGCTTTCATTTGGGTCTGTTGTCAGTAACATTTCCCATCCTGGATCAAGGTAATCAGGCAGAAGGAATTTCTCTTGCCCAGCATTTTCTTCTGTTCAGGTTTCCAGCTGATTGAATGAAAACTACCAATCCTGGAGAGGAGGAATCTGTTACTCACTCTACACTCCCCAGTGCTCACAGTCACCAAATATGCTGACCTGGCACGTTCAGACTGACACAGTAGGGAGAAGTCACAACACATAATCAGACACAATTCATCTTTGTATTTGAATGTTCTCCAAGACCACCACTGTCTTTCTTTACAGAAAAATCTTCATAGAAGATATTACCGTGTGAACTATCAATTTGCCCTTATTGCAAGGGGGATAAATTTCCAAAACAATGGACATGAGTTGTGCATGTACCTTCACTCTTATGGATCTGCCAAGTGGGATGATTTTGTCCTAAAACTGTCCTCTTTATTACAAAACCCACTGCAGCTGTGTCTTCTTCTCTGCTCCCAGCTCATATTTTTGTTGTTGGAGCTCTCATTGGTTTGAAAGGAGTATGAGAAATTAAAGATTTCTCTAATGTGGGGAATAGAACTTAGGTTTCTTTCCAGCATTTAATAATACAAAGATGAAGGAGAAATAACACAGCTAACTTTAAGCAGTCAGTATTCCCAGGGAAAAACTTCAACATCTAAAAGGAGATAAGTCCTTTCAGGTATGTTAGCCCCCAGGGGCACAGTAAACTACACTTCATCCTGGCACTTCTCTTTAGGCTTTTACAACTTACACAAAGAAGAAGAAAGAAAAGATGTTGGCTTCATACACATGACAGAGAACTGCATTCAGGCAATTTTATTTCCTGCCTGATGATTGCAGAAGCCAGTACAGAATATAATTTGTGCCCATCTATAGCCTCCATTCTGACTCACTGGTCTTGGCTAAGTGGTCTTGGTTACTTGGTCTTTGCCGCCTGATGCTCAGGACAGCTGTGCCACAAAATACTGCAGCCCCTGGATGTGTTGCAATCCCAAGGCCTGTGCTGTACTTCCAGGAGTTCCTGCTAGACCCAAGAAGTAAAATTAGACATGTCAAGTAGCCACACTAAATGAGAATAGATTGTTTTGCTAAATAAGATTCAAATAATGTAAAATTGAGTTAATAATGGATGGAAGTTATATGCAGATTATGAGAGAAATGAAAAAGAAAATAATGCCAAAGAAAGGGCAGCGATAAAAGATCACTCAAATTGACAACAATAAAGATAGATGCATATTAAAAAGCAGGAATAACAAATTAAATATCAGAGAAAACAGTTAAGATTAAAAGCACTAAAGACAAAAAAAGATAAAATGTGCTATAATGTTACAAAAGTGCTAATCATAACACATCTCCCAGATGGCAAAGTATGTCAGTTTATTCCATCAATTTTTAGAACTAAAAACAGTTGACCACAAATAACATCAATAATTGAGGGGTTGGTAAAGGCATCAATAATTTTTAGAAAGTCAAGGAAGGCCAGATTCTAGCTCAGATGCTACATAGCAACAAAATAGGCAAAGGTAACATTAAACCATATGCAAGACTTTGCTAGACCCTTGTCCTCTATCTGTTGGAATAGTGTCACCTCTGCTGATGAAATCTGGGCTTTATAATCTGTGTTATAGCTTCTGGAGAAGAAATAAATTCATTTGTTAATTTATCTAGAGATTGAAATACTCAAGCATGGAGGTGTGCTTGTTTAGACCCTAAATGTCCTCTCATGATCCATATGTTGAAGGACTGGGCTCTAGGGTGTGATACAGTAGGAGCAAGACAGTGAGGCTCCCAGAGTTTGCAACAGAAGAAGATGTTTCCTCCCCAGAATCCAGAGATGAACAGCCCTTCTTCATTATGTCTCTTCCAAGCTGTCCAGCCTCACCACAGGTCTAGAGAAACAAAGCTATGTGCTCAGATCTCTGAGACCTGAGTCACAATGAACTGTTCTTCCTTTTGCTTACTGCAAATCATTTGTGGGAGTGATGGAAAACTAATGAATGTGCCACAGTATCCTTTTTTAAAAAATTGAATTTATTTATTTATTTATTTATTTATTTATTTATTTATTTATTTATTTATTTATTTAGAAGCAGGGTCTCACTTTGTAGTTCAGGCTGGCTCTGAGCTCACTATGTAGCCCAGGCAAGTCTTGAACTCAGCAATCCTCCTGTCTCTGCCTCCCGAGTGCTGGGATTACAGGCGTGCTCCACCACACCTGGCACTGTGGTGTGTGGTATTGATTGCTGGCAGGCTTGAGTCACCAGCCCAGCATTGTATGTGGTTATGGGGGATCAAACTCAGGAATTTGCACTTGTGAAGCAGGCCCCGGAACCACTGAGCTAAATTTCAGACCCTAAATTGAATTCTTTATTGGAAAATTTTATATACAGCTCACACTCAACCTTGGGGAATTTGTATCAGTATATGACAGAAGTTTATTTTCATTTTTACCGTATCCCTACCCACCCACAACCTCCCACCTCTTATATACATGCTATTTCCTTTTCTTTCCAAATCATCTTTATTCTTTCCCCTCATTATGTATCCTTTTTGAGATATATTAAATACTTTATATGGAAGTTAGTTTTTAAACCAATAAGAAGGAAAATGGTAAGAAAACCAAAGGAACTGTAAAGGACAAAGAATGAGAAAAAATGAAAACAATATACAAAAAACATGCAAGTTTACAGGGAGCATAATACCATAGGGCGTAAGTATGTATAATGAATAAATGATCTAACTATTCCAGCCAAAACATAATTTATGAAGAAAGAGTAAAATATCAATCTATTCCTTGTCTAAAAGACAGAGACCTAAATTCCAATGACAAAGAATGGTTGGAAATGAGACAATATCATAGCTTATTAAGATGCCCCGCTAAGATTGTGCAGTATTTATTTAATATTTTATATTTACTAGCATTTGTTTTATCAAAACAGGTGCTCTTGTATTTAATTAGTAAATATAAGTGTTGTCTCTTCTTGTCTGATTGTTCCTTTAATGAGCATTCAATGGCCCTCTGTCTTTCATTATTATTTTTATCCCTGAAGTTTATATTTTCTGAGATTTCTCCTGATTATTTTGGGGATTCTAGTATCATAGATAGGAAAATTAATTAAATGCATTATAAGCAATTAGGGCTGGTCCTCAAGGAGCCACTTTGAAGAATAATTGAAGCACATTCACTGGTCAGCATTATAAAAAAGAAAAGAGGCACTATTCCTCTATAGATGAATAGCAGCGTTCGATATTCTAAACGGAAAAATTACTTCTACTTGACTTATTTCCCTATTTGATCCTTATTTAATCTACGTTAACTGGACAAATATACTTGTAAACTTATTGGTTGGTCATAGTTTTGTCCTACTTCATGTTCACCTTGTAATTTTCTATTGAGTTCTATAGTTTTACCCTGCTTCAGACCCACTTCTCTTATGGCTTTGCAGTACAAAACGCTTTTGAAAAGTGGAGTGAGTAGGCACTCATTTACCAGTCCACCTTCTGTGCCCTTAGATAGAAGCTGTTTTTCTCTCAATATTTTTTCCCATTATTACCCTCTATTGTTCCTAGAATTCATTCTTCAATTTTAGACAATACAAACTCGAATTTTGGATATTTAGGAATTTTGGGAGCTGCATATATTCCCCCTGTGTCACTAGTACCAATAAGGATTTAATTCTTTTAAAAATTGTAGTGAAGCTGGGCGTTGTGGCTCATGCCTGTAATCCCAGCACTCGGGAGGCAGATACAGGAGGATTGCCGAGTTCGAAACTTGCCTGGGCTACGTAGTGAGCTCAGGGCCAGCCCAAACTACAAAGCGAGACCCTGTCAAAAAAAAAAAAAATTTGTAGTGAAAAATAAATGAATGTTAATCCTACCAAATTATATCCTCTCACTTTGAATGTATTTCACAATTTATTCTGGCATTTTCTGCAGCAGTTCTGAGTCGTCTTTCATGAATGTTTTTAGTTGGACGGTTTTATCTGCCTCAATGTCCTAAATTAATTTCAAAATTTTACCTTTCATGGTCGTTTTGACTTGACTTTGAGGAAAGGCCAGAAGTTGTACAGTGTCAGATTTGGTAAACTAGATGATTATACATCATATTGTTTTTGTAAGAAATTGCTGTAGCACACTGACTGAGGTGAATGTTTAAACTAAAAATTACAGTAAAAGGCATATTGGTATTAATCCCTCCTCCAAGTACTACACTACAAATATCTTCTTTGGTTGAGGTCCACTTTATTCCATTTTTTTGGTAACATGACTTTTACTGCAATGTTGTGGTTATTTTTAATTTAAAATTCACTATATTTTGATAACCTTTTATATATATTTCTAAATATTATTAAATTTGTACCCTGTGCATTTTGATGTATTGTATTTTCATGTTTACTCAATTTAGAATATCATGTAATTTCCCTTTTTATTTCTTTGGTGACCCTTAGGATCTCTACAAGTAAATATTAGATTGTATGTATTTTCAATGTTTCACAAATGTTACTTGGTTTATAATATCTACTTCACTTGTTTTGGTCCAAAAGCACAGTTTCTAAGATACTGATTTTTAAAGTTTATTCAAGCTTGCTTTGTTACTTAGCGTTGCCGTGCAACACGAGGAGTAGAGCACGCACACACATACGGAATATATGATGAGCTGCTGAGTGAAGTGCTTTGGAGGTGTTAGGTAGGTCACAGTGCTCGTTCAAATTTTCTGCATACCTGATTGTCAACCTACCTTTAATATTAAATATTTATTGTTGAACTCTTCGGTTATATCCATGTACCTGTCTATTTTGTCAGTCCTTTCAGCTTCTGCTTCACTTGTTTTGAAGGGCAGCTTAAATAGTGTTTGTTGCACTATTGCTAAGTTTTCTAGAATTTGCAACATCATTATTAAACAGTCATTCAGCTTAGTCCTTGTAATAATTTTTGTTGGATTTCTAATTTGTCTTACACTCACATAGTTTATTATCTTGTTATTACTATTTGCCTGACATACCCTGTCTCCCTCTGCTGTCTCCTACCTTTATCCTTAAAAGCAAAATCTTTGTTAATCATATATCACTGCTCTTGGGGTTTTCAAATGCAGTGCGAATCTCTGTAGTTTCTCTTGGAGAAGTGGAATCCTGATATATGCTGCTTTCTTCAACTCCTAGAGATCCACGATATTTTCTTAGAAGAACTATGTCACCTTCTGCTTCACTTATCTATGTGGATGTACTGATTCCTTATCCTAGCTCTAGCCTCTTTGTGCTTATTATTTGATGTGAGGTGCACCTAGCTGTAAACTCTCCAATCTCGGTCTTAGAGAGGACTCAGGTCCCTGGGCCACAACACTGAGGACTTCCCAGGACTTCCTCACTTTTATTTCAGCTAAAGTCAGCCTTGTGTTTAGGAAGAGCAGTGATGTTGTAGTGTAAGACTTTCTTGGCCTTCTATCAACAGTATCAGATTTACTCTGTCATGCAGAATGGTGTATTGCACAGGGCTTTTCATCCCCCCACCCCATCCTTTGTACAGACAGCATACTCTGCCCCTTATCCCTATTAACTCTTCTCCTGTCCATGGGGGGAGGGGCAGCTATCTGTCTGTTCTTACCAGTTTAAACTTTGGTTAACCTAAAAATAAAGTTGGAAAATGGAAGGTATTTGGGTTGTCTGTATCAACAATTGGAACTCTCTCTGTTGTTACATCCTCCCTCAAATTTTATCCTGATTATCCAGAGAAAGTCTGTGGAAAATAACTCATGGGTAAATACAAGTACTTCTTAAGTTTTGGGCCTGTAGTTATTTTACATTGTCATACAAGATCATAGTCAGCTTACATTATTAAAATTTTCTTGTGCTCAGGTACCAAGATGAAAGTTGATATCTTATTTCTCCTTGTAACTACTATTCTTTAGAATTCAGTTTTATTGTCTTCCAAACTCAATTGTACAATGAGAAAAATATAATCTTATAACTAGGGTAGGAACACCCTTTGTGATTTTCTGCTTTCTAAAAAATGTGAACCCAGGATGGACATATTTTAATGCCAATTTTATCTATAGGACATGCAAACTTTTAATATTTAAATATGGGTCACATTATCAGTGCACATTTTGTTTGAGATTAGTTATTGTCATTTTTGTTGATCTTAGAAGAAAAGTATGACTATAAATTTTTGAGGTAAAAGATTGAATTTCTTTCAAATACTCTTTAGTTCCATAAGATGCCAAAATGATGAGTAGTGTTTTAAAGATATCTCTGATGGGGCCAGAGATTTAGCTAGTGGTTCTGGCACCTGCCTGGCAAGTACAAGGTCCCTGGTTCGATGCCCAGACCACATGCAATAATACCAGGTGTGGTGACTCACACCCACCAGCAATCAGTACAACATACCACAATGCTAGGTGTGGTGGCTCACACCTGTAATCCCAGAATTTGGGAAGAAGATGCAGGAGGAATGCTGAGATCCAGGCTTGCCTGGGCTACATAGTGAGCTCATGGCCAGCCTGGACTACAGAGCCAGACTGTATCTCAAAAAAAAAAAAAAAAAAAAAAAAAAAAAAAAAAAAAAAAAAAAAAAAAAAAAAAAAAAA